>JASCQY010122442.1:0-14421 GCA_030264315.1 Sardinella tawilis
CTTCACAGCCGTGCATATATAGGAAAAATAATGCACGTTCCAAATAGCGCATCACAATAGGAAATTTGATCAAGCTGTGGTATAAAATTCACATAATTACTGTTGTGGAATTGACATTCTTTGCCATAAACCTTCGCTCAGACCTGTGATTTGTCTAACTGCATTTGATGGTTGTTTTTGCTTGTTTGTGTTTCAGTTGTAATGCCATTGGGAAACAGAAAGATATAGAAGGAAGTGCTACAAGTGATGTTGTATGCACAGACCTACCCAGACATCACTATGTGCTCATATTGAGTGTTGTGCTTATACTATTTCCATCTGGTTTATACATATTTTGGAGAAGGTGCCGGAATAAAAGTATCCGTAAGTTATTTTTTATGTTGGAAGGGGTAACGATTTAGATTACAGCCCGTGAATTATGGTGTAAGGAGAAGGTAAGAACAGCGTAACAAAATTTATCTGTAATATTGTCAGAATTACAAAGTAAGTACAGGGCATACCAGTGACTTTAGATAGCTTACACAGAAAGGGACAAACTAGTAACCTTAATTGCCATAACAAAGGAGTAAGTATAGTATTATTAACCTTAATTCCCCACAACTACTCGTAACTACGCCCTAAGATCAGATGAGGGGGCTGTAAAATGAAGTCGCACATTAACCCTGTCCTCTGAATATTTAATCATAAGTAAAGACAGTTCCAACAACTACTCATAAAGTACACATTAATATTGGGTGTGTGGGCTGTAAAATGAAGTCGCACATTCAACCCTTTTTATTTTATTTTGTTTTGACAACTTTTGAAGCAAACCTAGACGAAAACATCTTGCCCTGTACTTACCTTGTAGTTATGCTAACATTACACATAAATTTCTTTTTTGTTACATCGTTCTTAGCAGCTTTTTACACCGTAATTCACGGGCTGTAATCTAAAGCGTTACCGGGGAAGGTATTTAAAAAAAGTTACTAGTTACAACTGCAGACCTACCCAGACATCACCATATAGTCGTTATATTGATTGTTGATGTACTTATAGTATTTGCATCTGATTTATCCATATTTTGTTGGAGAAGGCAGCAGAGAAAGTAACTTTTGGTGTCTTGTGACATCTAAGACCACGTCAGTGTTGAAAAAAGAGTAACTATTTACAACTTTTAGTTACTGTTGGGTATTGTAACTGGGTTGAAAAGGAGAAACAATAATTAACCGCTTCACTTTTTTTTCCGATTCATCTTAAAATTCCTTATGCAGTAGCACAAGCGAGATAGTCTTATCATTCAGGGAGGTAATGAGTGTGATGAGGTACCCCCTCACCTTTTGGAGCAGTTATTTATCACTATTTTACTATTAGGCATTAATTAATGCTATTGGTACCAATAATGATTTCGATTTAATTCAGTTTTGGTTTCATTTGGGGCATTGTTCTCATAATGCGTGTGCTGTTATTGCATCAGAAAAGCAAAAGAGGGTGCAAAGAAAGCCTTTTTTCACCCAGTAATGAACCATTTAGCCATACCAAACCAACGTTGGTAAATTAGCCTAGTGCCTTGTGTGCCGCAAGGATTCTCATGACCAACTGTGGCTGTTTTTTTTTTGTTTGTTCCACAGCAGGAATAGTGATTTTACCTATTCAGGAACAAGACAAAGGGTGTGAAGGGAGTGACGGGCAGGAAACTCAGGTAGGTTCTTAAAATACTGTTTACCTTGTCTGCAACGCAACATTAGCAGAGGTATTATTTGATTGGCATGTAGCGTTAGCACATAAAATATCAATAAATATCATAAAATATAATTTTGAAATTGAGTGCAACTGCTATTTGTAATAGTCAACCTGTACGCATTTGGGTAGCAACCACACATTTTGGCAATGAAGTATGCCAATATAGCCTGGCTTTCGCGACCATCAAAGCTCATATGAGTTTAGTCTGGCCAATCTCACATACTAGCTGCCTTCTCAAAGGCAGAATCAATGTTAAACTTGTTTAGCCCGCCTCCTTCACTTTGGAGTAAAAGCTCGCTTCTCATTGGTGCCTGAAATTCTGGGACAGGAAATGCAGTAAATAGGCAGCTTGGCCGTACTGACTTGAACACAAAATTTTGTGCAGTATCACAGGAAGTATGGGCAAGCCCAGGCTAATGCCAACACACATTGATACTTAAAAGTATGCAAATCTGATGAGTGACATACCAGATTGCCTGCTTAAAAAAGTTTTTAGACCAATCATGGTTCAGTAGTTGTTTTCATTTGCCACCGTCTGTTACCAAAAATATATATAGCGAGAGAAATGAAGTGCAGAGGCAACAGCGCTGACCTCTCGGGTCCCCGACCCCTTCCCACTCTGCTTGTCTGCTTGTCAGATTATGAGCTGCTTTGCAAAGGTAAATAGTTTATGGGAGGGAAATAGGATGGAATTTGAAAACTGAAATTATAAATTAAAGGAGAAGTTTGGTGTGAATCAATCAATAACCCTATTGTTAGAGGTCACCAAGTGCAGTCAGTAGGAAGAAGAACAAGAAAATTTGATGAAACATAGACCCAAATACTGAACAGCTAACAACTAACATAAAGTGAATGGGGCATTGCAACTTACTTTCAGTTTCAATTTGCTATGCCCCATTCAGTTAACATAGTTATTTGTTTGTTATTCATTCCATGTTGCATTAAATTTTCTGGTTCTTTTTCCTACAAACAGCATGTAGTGACCTCAAACAAAGGAGAAGCTTGGTGTGAATCAATCCATAGCTCTGTTGTTTGAGGTGACTGAATGCTGTCTATAACAAAAAGTACCAGAACAATTGATGCAACCAAGTAACAAATCAAGAACTATTGTTAAGTAAACGGGGCATACCGAAATGAAATTGAAAGTAAGTCACTATACCCCATTTACTCAGTGTACGTTGCCGGTTCACTATTCGGCCTATGTTGCATCAAATTTTTTCGTTCTTTTTCCTATAGACAGCATTCTGTGACCTTGAACAACACCGAACTTCTCCTTTAAATTAAATTAGCTTTAATGTTAGCCTTATGTTAACGTTCCAGCTAGATCTTGTGGCAGATATGTTGCGTAAAATGTCGCTTTTCATGACATGCATAGCCTAATAAATGCAAGAAGAGCACACACAGAGAATGCTGTTCATAGCTACCACACGTTAATGAAAAACTAAACTAAACTAAACTAAATTCTCTGTTAATCAGGCAGTTTTTCCATAAACCTGATTAGACACCGACAAATCACTCATTGACGGACGTAGCCTAGTTTTTGTAACCTGACTCTCGCCAGATCCTTGTAGTTCCGCCAGGCTCCACCAGGGGCGTTTCGCTGAGCTCCACACAAGAACGGATCGAGGGCAATGCAAACTCCTTCAAGGGAGCAAAAAATACTGAACCAATCAGAATCGCCAGGCGGAATTTGAATTGATGTGACGTAGTGGACCAGTGAAGCTCTCTTTAGCGGTGGCAATGTGAGTGGTTGTAGTAGCATGTCAATAAAGTGGTTTATCCAGTTATACTGAAAGATTTTTGAAAAGGCCCTGCCTTCTGAAATATATCTCCTATTGAGCAGTACCAGATCCTTGTGTGGAGCTCAGCGGAACTACAAGGATCTGGCGAGAGTCAGGTTATAGTTTTTGGTGCCAAACACGCATGTCAAATACAGCCCAAAACGATGGTTATTGCATTTCATGACTTCCCATGTACTTTTTAGCCAGCAGACTGCAGTGCTAATATTGAGAGGTCATTAAACGCTAACATGTAATGTCCCATTTGAACATTTGGAATTAAGAGACAGCTACACAAACGTATGAATGTAGTTGGCATTGGGGTGGACGGCACAAGGGAATTTTTTGGCAAAAAATTTTTTTAAAAAAATTGTCAGTATGCTATAGACATAGCTTCTGTCTTTGCAAACGTGACTGTATTTCAGACTACAATAGAAAATCAACGCTATTCATGTATTACAGCATAAAAATAGCACAACCAGGGTTGAGTTATTTGAAAGGATAATTTAACATTTGATGAGTGAGCAGCACAATATCACATTGGATGTGAATGCAGAACATTTATTCTGTTGAGAAAAGTGTGTGGTCTACCATGAAAGTCTTATTCCTAAATGCAAAATAGGCTAGGCCTATATTTGATGTCATCAGATTAGTCTCTTTGTCTTTGATGTGTTTTTGGAACTAATTGGGAATAATATCTGCGCATATTCTTTCTCTAAAGGCGTACAAAGCTAGATTTCTAGGTCTGTAGGACAGCCTAACAGATTTCCCCATACTTCTCTGCAGCACCTTTTTAAAAGCATGTAAAATAGCACAAAATGTATGGACTACTGTTATGGACCCCGACATATTCTGGTGCCCGCCCCGTACACACACACACACACACATTCATCCCCTTCTTAATGCCTTAGTCAGCCCCTTCCCCTTATGCACTTTTTGGAATATGCACTTTTTAACCGCCCCCCCCCCTTTTTATGCACAACTGGCGAAGAAACTGATTTCATTTCACTGCATTTTTTACAGCAGTAATCATATGCATGTGACAAATAAACTCTTTGTATCTTGAATCTTTGAATTTCTTTTCATTTGTATGCTGTTTAAATTTGGCTCACCCTGCTGATTGTCTTCTGCATGTGTTTCTGTTTCTGTCCCCTTTCCTGCTTGCTTTTGGCTTGTGTCTGTCTGCCTCTCAGGTGCATGCTAATTGGACAACTGGCTGAGTACTATTTAGGCCATCCCCTTTCCTGGCTTTGGAGAGGAAGCATGCCAAGGAGTTTTGTTATACAGAAAGATAGATACATTTATTATCCTGTAGGAAATTGAGGCATCTTATAGCATCCATTACATAACACAAAAACACACAACATACACACACCTTAGATGCTATAGTGTAGAGCAGCTGTAGCCTGGCTTTCGCGACCATCAAAGCTCATACGAGCTTAGTCTGGCCAATCTCACATACTAGCCGCCTTCTCAAAGGCAGAATCAATGCTAAACTTGTTGAGATCGCCTCCTTCACCTTGGAGTAAAAGCTCAATTCTCATCTCTGCAGTAAATAGGCAGCTTGGCCATACTGACCTGAGCACGAAATTTTGTGCAGTGTCACAGGAAGCTAGAGCAGCTGTCCTTATTGTGAATAGTGTAGGAATGAGGATGTATTTGTGTTGGGGAAAGGGTGTCCTTAGTGCAGATGTTACAGCAAGAGCTGTGCCAGTGCAGTTCCTAGCCAGTCATAAATGAGCTGTTTTGAAGTTGTAAAAAATAACACAGAATTAAAAGAGTCTGAAAAACCAAACCATATGATCCAGCAATGGTCATTTTCATGGAATTACATTGACTATGGAGGTAATAAATGCGATTTCAGTTTCATTTTGGGTAGGTTTTCGTCATTTTGCGCGATCCGAATCCTTTCCACTGCAGGTGCGCAAACGCCGAGAGGAAACAATAGAGTCCAGCGAAATAGCCTTCATTCACCCCGGAATGAGCCATATAATCATCCTACGAAGCTGACAAATTAACCTAAAAACTGCATAATATGCCTTTAACGGAGAAGAACGGGTGTGTCAACTTTCTGACATCCAAAAAATAGCGATGTTTTTTTAAAAACAAATGCTCTGTAACCCCTCAAAATTAAAGCAGTTTGCCAAATTTGTAAAAAATGTGTAGTCAACAAACATGTCGTAGACTTCGATATTAGTTTGTTGATAACTGATGACTGGTGACTTTGAAAAATACCTGAGCCTACAGGCCAAACATCAACATTGACCTGGTTGAGCTGACCGAATCTATAGGTCTAGGCCTTCGATGTGAAATCTTAGGTAACATGGGGTACGTCTTGGGAGTCTCTGTATGGCAGGGGATTCTTGGGTTTAGGACTCCGATGTATACTATCCAAAATCAGTTATATGCTGATAGCTTTAGTTATATGCGCTTGCTTTGCTTATTTTTTTCGCCAACAAGATGCTTCTCCAAAAAAATCTTCAAGGTTGGCAGGTATGTCATTTCTTTGGTTGGTTTAAGTAGTTAAGTTCTAGTAACTATCTGCAGTGTATGCTAGAAATAAATAGAGCTGGCAAGAAATCTGGAAGCTTGTAGTTTTTCATCTTAACAAGATCTCTATAGGAAAATCCAAGTTAAATATCAAGTTGAATATTTGCCAAATAAAGGAACTGGAGACCATACAGGCACACTCAACATAGGCTAGTTTTTTTTAATTGATGCTGAACCAGGGTTCGAATTATAATTTCAAGGGTAAGGGGGTTTCTATCTAAAAAAAAAAAAGAAAAGAAAATTGCGCAAGCTATTCTACACAATGTGAAAAGCGTCATATTGCTCAATGTAACAAAACGGTGAGCAATCAACATCACTTGTCTCATGGACATTACCAGTCATGCTTATTTTCACCCTTTATGAGACTATCAAAACCGATATTTACCAATATTTGAAAGCATGTTTGACACTAAAAACAAGGTTTTCTCCAGGTTAGGTTTCGTGAGCTTAGCATTTTGCAGCTGTGGTGTTGCGGAGAAGTGCAGTTACGCCGCATGTTCTAGTTTGAGATAACATTTAAGTAGACGAGGCTACATTTCATTTGACATCTTTTAATGTGAGAAAACTTGTTCACCATTTAGGCATTCACCAACCGATAACAATAGCCTAAGTCAGTGAGCAGCATTTTCATTTCTTATTAGGATATTGTCCTACAAATATAGCCTAGCAGTTTCTTATCCTTTTAGATGGTATGGACAATAGGCTACATAACTGATAGAAAATCTCACTTTTAAAAATTATATCATTTTGTCTATGATAGTCTATGTGAACGCAGCTGCAGGTATTTGTACATTCTAGTAATTCTAGCCTAGGCATATTTAAAGCCACCACTCACAAAAAAATGTGAGTGAAAAGTGAAGAGTTAGCACTCTTATTTTCTTTGTTCAACTAGTAGCCTAGTCCTAGGATAAGTTCTTATTTAGGCCTGGAAAAATGTAGCTGCAGTAGGTGGCTAAAGACAATGCAATTTAGCCTACAATGAAAGAAAATAACACTTTTTAAAAGGAGATCATTTTGTTCATTGTTACAGTATGTCAATGCAGCTATGTGTTTGTTTATCAGAGAATCCAATAATTCTGGACCTGACTGCATCACCCCACAGGCTGTATGTCCTGTTGAGCTAGGTTGAGATGAGTGAGAGAGAGGAGGATATCAGTGAAGGAGAAGAGACTGTAAGAGAGGAGAGAGTCGGCCAGAGTGAGGATAGAGTCGACACAAGTGAGGAGAGACACAAGGAGAGAGAGGAAAGCAAAGAGCAGGGGGAGGACATAGGCTACTGTAGATTACTTTGCTCGTCAAGGTATGTTGTTTTAAAAAATTGTACAGTTGTGCCAAAAAGACTGAAAAGGTGTGTTATGAAATGATATGGGCCGATCTGGTCCAAAATGCCAGGGCTGATTTTTTGTCCCAGTCCGCCCCTGCCTACCCCCTCCGCTAACCATTTTGTTGGTGTTTGGATGAAATGTGGTTTGTTATGGTTTGGTGCAGCCTGTGCCCCTACTGTTTGTTTACAACCCCTGTGCCATCTTCAGCAAGCTGATCAAGAGGAGATGCCTACGATTTGAGACAAAAATGAAATTGCACTAAAAACTGTGCAAGATCACATATGGCACCTTTAACCATCGGCCACTTTTTAGGAAAACAAGAAATCACGCTGAACCGGGTGTTCTGCGTTCAGGCACTTTGGAAATTCAGAAGTCCCGACGTTTAGCCTGAGTTTAATTGCCTTGACCACAATCGAGATTTTCGCAAGGAGACTTGTGCAGAAATTGAGCAGAGGCAACACATTTACTGTTGTACTGTAGGCTATATCATGTTTTTACTTTCTATGTATGATTTAGTTAAATTTCAGAGACATCAGCAAACACGTCTCTGACAATTTATTTTAGCCTTATTTATATATTTAGCTGTTCTCTGCACAACAGCACATACATTCCTGGTGCATTATTGTTCAGCCTGGTTCTGAGGTAATCTAATGAACACACTGTGTCACGAAACCTGGAATTGTTTCATCAGTCCTTACAAATTTCCAATGTGCCTGAACGCAGCAATATTTTGCACAGTGTACATAAAAAGGAGGACATGTTTTCCAAGCTCTATTATTGATTCAAAATGCGGTATGCTGTTGTCCTTAGAAGTCCTTAGAACAGCTCTCTACAAGGGTACAGTGTTTTGACAGAGAACCATTGGCAGTTTTTTTTTTTAAAAACCTACGTTAACATGAAGTATATCTTTCCAGTCTAGTTTACATTTAATGGAAGATACTCATTGAAGCTGTAGTGACACTGATTCATGGATTGATGATTGAAAGATTAAGAGACGGCTAATTATACATGAGTAGTAGGCTATGGCTGATTTTGCAGATTGGCAATCTCTTATTGAAATTACAAGGACAACAGTTCAAGGGTCTATGAAGTGTTTCAAGTATAGTAAAGTGTGTTTAAAATATAGTATACATTTCAAACAAACAAGATAAAACCAAACTGTAATATGATAGACTACACAGTTCCTATAACTGCAACTAATTAAGAACTTCTTTTTGTCAGACTCCATCGGGAAATGCTGAGATGGACCATTTAAAGGTTAGATTTTAATACTATCTCCTCATAGCCTAGCAAGCCAGACTATGACATCAAATTTATAGCAGGAAAAAAAGCCCAAGTCTATAACTCCTCCAAATCGATGCAAAATGCCTATTCAAACGATCGATATTCCCTGGCCACAATTGACAGCCCTGCCATTATCTTGCTCAACTCGCCCAACAACTCTCCACAAAGATAGAGGGTTTTGAGGCAACTCTCTTTTGAAGCTAATACAAAGCTTATCTGTTTTCCAGTGCCCAATACAAGAATCAGTCCTGTCCACTGACTCAGGAATTGGATCAACCAACATTCCGTAAGACAAAACTAAAATTATTATTGTCAGCAATATGTATGTATTTAAATTAACAAATGAAATTGTTATTTCTGTGCTTCAGAGAAGAGAGTGAAGAAGGAGGTAATCGTCAAGATCATGTGCCCAGAGGTAGATCTCCCATAACTCAGCCTAGTGACTTTATGACTCCGCCTTTAGAAACTAGCCAGTCCCAAGCCTGGATAAAGGAGTAGGGTGGGATTCTCATCTGGACAGTATAAACCTCAACAGTACACCCATACCAGAGAAGTCATCACAAGAATTTATCAGAATCAGGCCCATTACTTCATCATGACTGAGGGATGTGGGCAGAAAGAGAAGCCCTTCCCTGTGGAAAAAAAATCTGCCCTTCATGTTGCTCTCCACATTCAAATTAAATGATTGTCTTTAACACAATATACCATTTGCCAGCTTTGACTTCATTTTGAATTAGCACTAGATTTATTGCCCGTTTCTAGCATTGTGTTTTTCTCGCTTTGCATGTAATCTGAAAGATTACATTTGAATTTGGGGGCACAGTGTGACCATCGGTCTCAGCATGTCTTGGGCCTCAGTTTGAGAAACACAATTTCGCAACACAATGAATCAAACAATGCACAAACACACTTAACCCTTAACAAACAAACATAGATGTTAACAATGCAAACTTGCAATGCTTTTTTTCATTGTGACAGGGTCACAGGGGAAGTGGATTCAACTAAATAGGCCTAGATGCCGGATTCAGCTTCAGAGGTAACGGAGCACGCTCCGGCATGTTCTGGATCAAATTAAGCATTAAATTATTAAAGTTGGTGATAACCAGGCTGTGAATAATGAATACAGATTATAATTGTATTATTCACAAATAATCAAATCTGACTTTCTGACAACTGCACACATTCTTCTTAATCTTTTTTTCTTTTTTGTCCTTAATGGTCTGGGCCCATGTTGCACAAAGCATCTTAATTTAAGATTGCTTCCTTAAAGGAATATGTCTTTTGGACTAATTTACGCATTTTCTCCCTTTCCCAGAGTTGACTCTTACCTTTCTTAAGTTCGTTCAGTCATTTTCTCAGTCTGGCGGTAGTGTTATTAGCTTAAAGGAATACGCCACGCTGCTCCCAAAGCAGGACAACGCCTGGACGGATTTTAAACAGGTTTTTTTCACAGTTTAAAGTCTGAGGGTGACCGAGACTGACTTAATTTCATGTTTGGGTGGCATATTCCTTTAATTTAGCATACTGTATCATTGAATCATAGGTGTCGATTAGCATGCTAACCCAGCATTTTTTTTTAAAAGTGTCCATAGTTTTCCGGTATTTTTCCAATTTAAAACATAACAGAAAATTAAATGTGCCGATTTCCTAAACCAATATGGCATCATTCCGGTGTAATCAAGTTATGCAAGTTCAAATTAATTCACAAAGTAAATCAAGTAGTTCAAGCCACATTCCTTGGTTAATAGGCTACCTTTACGCCAGAATTAATGAGAGTATAGTCAAAGTCCTTCTAAGGATATATAAGTGTCTCTGGTATATGGCAAATCAAAAATAGAAACTGATACATGTAATTTTATGCTGTTTTTTTTATACGTGTTGTTGTTATAGAAGTCATGTTTTAGATAGGAAAAATACCGGAATTCTATGTAGCCTACACTTTTAAGTAAAAAATAAACTTGTTGCTCAGTCTTCCTTAATTATTCACTTTAAGGTTTCCTTGAGAATGTTGCTTAAATATTTTAGGGTTTTCCTTATCTTGGTTAATCCTTTACCTTAAGAAATTAGACCTTAACTGTCAAATTTAAGGGAAAACACATAAGATCTTTTGTGCAACTGGGCCCTGTTTCTTGTCTGTTCCTTGTCTTATCTGAGAACTTTTCAGTCAAGAAAACTCTGAACATTAGCCATCAGGCAACTCGTGCACCTTGTACAGTAGGCATAAGTTTGTTCAGAGCTGTGAAATATTGAGGCTCTAGATGACCATGTAAATTGAAAACTAGATCTGCATTCTCATATTTCGAAGACGTGACCTTTCTTTTAGACCAACCTGATTTTACTGGTGAAGGTAAAAAGTGAAAGTGCACTCACTCAATTGAAGGGATCACTCACTTGGATAACATAGAAGACAGAATGCAAGTTATTGTTTTATGTTCGTATCTCTGTTGTATGTGATGTTTGATGTTTATGACCACAGCATACAAAGTTTAATTTTTGAAATTTACACTGTTCAGAAAGCTTGTACCTTTTCCTCTCAAATATTTATTTATGTCATTACCTTTATCTAAGGTCAAGTACAACCCATCTTGTGATGTTCCTGTCTAGTTCTGTCAGTTTGACAATTCATGCACCTTGTACTAGCTCTGTAGATTACAAAATAACATAAACGCTCAGAATTAATGCACAAAATCCCATTATGCTTGCTGATTGAAAAGACAGATGCTTTCTGTGATTTTTATATTATTGGGCATGCCTTCAACATCCACAACTGTTCGGTCGTGACATCACTTTCAGCCCTCTTATCAAGGCCATAGCCCTCTCTCTATTTTTTGTGGAGTTCTTCAATGGCAATTTCAATGGAGGAAATCATTTTTAACCTGAGTCACATGCATTAATTTACAGGCATGCTCTGAAACTGTTTTAGTTGACTGAAATTAGAGATTCCTTCATCCTCAGATGGGTGGTTTTTACCTTTCAATATGACAGCTTTTTGTCCATTTGGGATTTTGGTATCCATTACCTGACAACTCTCATTTCAGCAAGATGCCTAGACACCTATTTATAGTGTGGTATCATGTAGTGAATTGCTTGTAACTTGTTTAACACAATGTCTGGTTTACCTTAAAATCACTACTTTCTATACTTTTGTTATCCTTGTATTAGAAGTATTTTGTTGCAGCTTTGTGAAGTTGTTGTCATTTTATTCTGGGCTATGTTCTGATTGTCTTATAGATGTTTATTACAGTATAGGTACGAGTCTAAAACTGTTGTTCATGGTTAATTCATTGAAATATGATACCATTTCTTTTGTATAGCATGTGTCTTGACAGATTGCTTCACAATACTCTGTCTTAGTTGCATAATAGCTGCATCATGTAGTTTTTAAAGTCTCAAACAAGACCCTTAAGTGTCTCAATTTACTGCTCTTTCAAGTGCTGGAGATGTAAACTGTTGATGTTGACTCAATAAAGATGAGATATGTAACTGACCGGTTTTGTGTATTTAATCACACTCTGTAGCCTGGCTAACGCCAGCCTAAATGACAAGTGAAATTTAGTCTGGGAACCACCTATTCATTTTCCCGTAGGGGACTTGTGGTTCCGCTTGTCCAATAGTTTGTGCATCATCTTGCCGCCTCTCCCCATTCTGTGATTGGTTCCCAGAAAATTTTGGTCTTGGTCTTTAGGCTGCCGAGCAGTTCGGTACGAGCACGCAAGGCAGCATATTCTCAGGCTACACACTATGTTGATTTTTAGAAGATGTTTTTGGGGCAAAATTAACACCATGGGTAAGACATCATACTGCTGAGCTGATGCTCATGAGCGCTCTTTACAGACTTCGTTCATACCCCAATCAGTGCCCTGTTATTTGTGTTTCAAACTTTTATATATCTGTCACCTGTAGTATTACATGTTTGGTTCAAGATTTCCGTTTAGTGAATACACAACAGACAGGTATAATCAATAACAGATATGCAAAAATAGATGTTGCTAAAAGCATTTTAGAGCTACCTAATTGGGTAGTGCTGCAGCTGCATAGGTAGTTTTCCTGTTGGCACACCATACATGCCCTAATAGAGATCCAGAGATGTGAATACTTAGCAAAGGAATAACATTTAAAGCACCTACTGTATGTTGAGACTGAGTCAAGGCTGAGGCCGTTGGTTTATAAATGTACTGTATTTGGCAGTTTCCCATTTCCACTGGGATGTTTCCTATTGCCCATTTGTGAGTAGTTGGTACATCTGGTGCAAGTGTGGTGGGTGTCTGCTTGCTGCCAAGGTCTAACACACATGTTGTGAGTGACGGAAGGGGAAGAAGGTGGGTGAGAGATCTCTCTGAGTTTGAACAGGCCTATGCCATATAGGACAGAAACATTGCATAAATAGCTCACATTTACTGGTACTGTACTTCCTATTTCAACACTAGGCAACTAGGTTACAAAATAAATGACATCTGGCAAACTGAAACTTTCAGATTAAAATTGTCAAGTGGGCTAAACCATAGATGACACTGAAATGGCAGTTGGCAGAGTTTTGAGACATAAATAGGGAAATGAAACTGTGAGCGGTTGGGCCTATTGCTTGCATGCCCTCTATTAATAACATTAGTGGAAAAAATTATTTGACTTAAAGTGTATTTGGATCTATAATAATTTTTCTGTGGTCACTTGCTTAAATTGACCTTTAACCTTTGTTTTAGGGTACCATAATTGCTAAATAACTTTGACCCACACTGTAAACCCCAATAGCTCAATGAACACATAACATTTGTGGAAACTGATTACCACTAAAATTCATGTTTTTGAAAAAAGAAAATGGTTCTTCACATTCAATAAGTCTGAGACAACAATTAAAAGCATTAATAAACAAGAGGGATGGGTCAAGAGGACGTTTGCTTTTTTTTAGAAGTCTTCACCATGACGGTTTCTTTGATAACCAATTATCGCTTGGCAAAACTGCAAAATGATACTATGAAAGACACTATAATGCACTGTCGTCATCATAATAGTGCATTTAACTTTCCCTCAATAAACCAAACAGGGGTTAGCATTATATTTTCCAAATAGGCAGCAAAGCATAATGAGACACAATATCAGCTTCTCTCCAGTGCATCAATGAAAGCTGTTCGAACTCAAATGTTTCGTGTTGATTCAGAATTAGCAGTCACTCACCTATGGTGAGAATTCAGCTAAGTAATAGTGGTTTTAACTCAACAATTAGGCATACATGCTTACTAAGTTGATATATCAATACAATGAGTAGTGTAAGAAAACATGAAAAACTATCACAAAGTCTAAAAGTTGCATTTTGATGGATTCAGTGTATTGCAAGGATTATGGGAGTGCAGGAAAACTCAAAACCTTTGAGGTAACAAGACAATTAATAAAAAACTTTTTGGGGAAAATCTACTCAAATTGTTCAAGTTGAAACATTGAAATTTTGGTGAGTTTCCACTAATATAGCATGTTCACCAAACGTGTTAGGGGGGTTGTGCACAAGAGTAGACAATATAGCCCTATTTTTCATGATCTCCTTCTGTAAAAATCCATTCACGAAAACAGAACGGCCCCAGGCAGTTGGGTTGGCCCCTTGAGCCGTGGATCTTCCTTAGACAAGGGAGTTTTTCCTTGCCCCTGTTGCTCCTGGGTCCCTTGGTGCACCCCCCGCCCGCCCAGCCCAGCTCAGCCCAGCCCAGCCCAGCCCAGCCCAGCCCAGCCCAGCCCCACACACACACATTCATCCCCTTCTTAATGCTCTTAGTCAG
>JASCQY010122462.1:0-14417 GCA_030264315.1 Sardinella tawilis
GTAGCGACTAGTTCTCGAACTCGGTCTACGTTCTACCTACCGATGTAGTTCTGATACCTATCGACAGCACTCGGCAGACTCAGACGACAGGGCTTCGGTTTGATTCACTCCGGAGTACTGCTTTAATGTAGAAAGTGTGTGAACTTTCCCAGCACTGCACAGACACATATCAACCCCTCCCACACAGACACCTTGCTTCAGTGAGTGCTGCTCTTTGTTATTCACGCCCTCATCTGCCTGCCTTCCATGCTGAAGTAGATATCTTGCGGTGTGTTCCCCTGAACCTTCTTCAGAATATCTCAAGTTTAAATCGTACAGTGAACTTGCGTTTTGGCGTCATATTTTCTGTGTGCGGTAGGCTAGAATGGTTTTTGGGACTTGTCTGACGTAACCGGCTATTAAATAGGGCCAGTGTTTATTAGACCCAGTTAGTAAAAGAGGCCGGTTACTAATAGGAGCCCGGCTGTAAAATGAGGAAATACGGTAATACCAGCTTCACTACACTAAGACAAACTTACACTACACTAAGACAAATGTAACTAGCAAGCTAAGTTACAAAACAAAAATGACAGAAGTAATTTACTACCTTTGAAGCTACTTTATAATACAAAAAGGCCTATAAATGAACAAGATGATAGACATAGAGTATTAACTTGTACAGAGTATTAATTTTTACATAGGTACAACATTTTTAAAATGATCATCTTTGGTTGTCAAGTAGGTGACAAATGGAAGGGTGCATGTGTGCTTTGCACATAGTTTTCCTATACAATACTTTGACTGCGAAATGTGCAAAATACTTTCTAATCTCATTTTACTTAGGCCTACTTATACTTTTATTAAAATTGACCAAAATGTGCACATGTGAGTGGATGTTCATTTTTCTATGCACATACATAGTGGACTTTTAATTATGGCGTCTCATCACATGCATCACTTTTGCTGGGCTTAATGCAAAGAACTGTGTCATGCCAGCCACGCTCAGGAAATGTAATTCAATTCGATTCAATTGGCCATCTTCTTTGTTGCCACTGAATCCATCCTTTGCTTATCCATCACAGTTTGGTTTGAAGAATCCACAAAACAGGACAAACACAGGTAAAAATACACAATTTGGACAGCTGTAAAATTCATTAGTGCACCCCTGCCCTCCCACCAGGAGTTGGATACTGGAAGAACCAGGAAGCGGGCAGAGACCCCACACACCTAGCACACAATCTCTTTAACCCTCGACAACACGCATTATCATTATCATTATTATGAATGCTTTACAGTACTTTTTATTAATTATTACAGTAAATCATACTTAAATTTTTTTTTTTTTTTTTGGGGGGGGGGGTTGGGGGTATTTTGTTGTCCCTGGCAGTTGCTACAGATCCCTTCGCACAAAAACAACCAGACACAAGAACTGTCAGACACAAGAACCAGACACATGAAATGATACTGTCATCACTCTCCTGACCTGCTGATAAGTTGGGTCATCCCTACTTTGTTCATTCTACTTTATCATTCTAATTTGTATCTTGCACATGCATTTGCACTATTAGGCTACATTTGCACTTTATATCCTACAACCCACCTTGTGTTGAATAGGCGTAATATAAGGAATAATAAGATGCAGCCATAGCCAAGGATAGGCTATTAGAAAATAAAGGTGATTATACGAAAGCAGAATTATATTATTACATACATCATATTACTACAATACTATATAAATACATATTATTATTATTATTATTATTAGTAGTAGTAGTAGTAGTAGTAGTAGTAGTAGTATTGTTGTTGTTGTTATTATTATTATTATTATTATTATTATTATTATTACATTCCAGCCAATCGATCTGCTTAGGCCTACCCAACTACAGATCTGGAATAATAGGCCTAAGCCAATAATATGTAGACGGGAAAATCAAATAAATCTGGTCTTTGGAGCATCCGGTAGGCCTGAGAGAGACATTTGACGCATAGCCTACTTTCAGTGCAAATGATCTATCCGCCTGATTCACTTTAAAATGCTATAGGTTCTTTAACGTGATGCATTGTGTTTCCATAATCACTTGTGTTTACTTCTGTGCAGGTTTAAAAAAAACCCGTGGGAAATGTTTGGTCAAACCAGGCTATTTTGGTATGAGGTTGAAATGTTGAGCAGCACTCTGTGGCTATCCCACTTTTCTGTTCATCTTCTTCGACAACCAATGTTGCCACTTGACGAATGCAGAAGTTGTGGTGCCATTGTGATTGCTAAGCCATAGCAATAAAGTAGGAAGATATTCACTTTACAAATATGTGCGTGTTTAAGCCTTTCACATGTTCTTCAAGACCAACGGCAGTTTGCGGCCACTGACCATTAGGCTATGAAGTGGTGCGTGCGAGTCACCTCTGGAGGGAGCCTGCGTATTGTTCGAAAAGCCGCCATAGTGCTTCTTACGTCATTCCTTGTGAGCACGGATGTGTGTGTATCTGAATGTATGTGTGTGTGTGTGTGAGCGAGAAAGAGTGGTGTGCGACTGGCGAGTATACTACACCACTTAGTGAGAAGCACGGCGGCAAGACTATGAGACAAGAAATAACGACCTGAACTTTCCAACAACTTGATCCACAAGTCAATTGAATGGGTAAGAAAACGCACGGTTCATGTGCATCGAGTTTTTGGCGGACTTTAGAATGTGCACGAGTCGAGCTCCAGGGTAGTAAGTGTGACCACCACGGGATGGACTCGCGCTCCCATCGCGGTAACGTTATTGGAGGAAACGCGCCATTGGGGTTGATGTGCATGCGCTCTGACTGGCCTTTCCCCTTAAACACAGTCTGTGAGGATGGGCCTCCATTGCTGAGTTGGAGGTGTTCGTCGAAGAACAGAAGTCAAGAGACCTTTCAGTGAGCGAACAGTATGCAATAGTCCGATTGCTTTGTACATACAGCAGCGTGTTAAGCGAGATGGGGCCATGGAAGGCGAAGCGAGGTGATATTTTGAACTAAAAAGTTAGACTGCACCTGGCTAGCTACAGGGCGCGCTTGGCAACAAGCTAACAGAACGAAATTACGCGGTCAGTGGCGGATTTTCGATAATATAACTTGGTCTAAATGAGATGGGTGTCCATCCTGTTCTTGACAGTAGTGTTTGCATCTCATTTAGTCGCTTTTGAGAGAGTTTGACCTTGCACTGAGGTCTGTCAGTTTTAGGCCTAGCGCAGTCATGAAGTGGAATCGAACAGGAAGTGAGCGGGAAGGTATAGGCCTATTTCAGACAGGTTTTAGTAACTTTTCAAACACACACATTGTTGGTAATTGAATTCAACAGAGACGTCATATCAAGTTATTCTATGTAGGTAGGGACTCATTAGTAAGAGGATTGAAACCTGAACTTCTACATCTTCATAAGGAGGATAAAAACAGAGTAGGCTAAAGCTCAAACTAAAGATAAAGACTTAATAGATAAACTATTTACTCTCCTGTAGTTTCAAGTCTAGTATTCAAGTTTTTTTTATTGTTACATGGGTAAATATGGTGCTGCTGATGTTTTGGATCACAAACATTGGGTCATGAAGTTATAAGTAACAAAAGTAACTAGTAATGTTAATTTGAATATATCCTTATTCTTCAATAATATATTATTGGTTATGTTACCATATTATAGGAATCAATAATTAATTCCACAGCAGAGTCACTTTGTGGGAGACAAAACTTTTGTAATATTCAGAAGGGCCTAATGTAATTATTTTGTAATGTAATTACCTCTTCATGATCTGGTAGTTCCCCATCCACTAAGGACACGGTTTAAAACACAAAACACTTCTTGCTCCAAATGCAATGAAAATCAAGTTGTATAAAAGTCTCTGCTTTCTATATTTGTATGTGAACATCAACAAATGCATCGTTAAACATTGCAGAGTTAACATTTATGCTGCAGACAGTTGTACATTTTATTTGTAACAAGTTCATTAGGTCATTTAGCCAAAGCTGTTTCTTGAACAGATTTGATGTTTGTGTTTGTTATGTTTCCTCATCCAGAATGAGTCACCAAAACTTAGGAACTCAGAATAGTCATCCAGAGCTGAAGCTGTGGGCAGAATAAAAGCGTCACTAAACACACAACCTTCTGCTTTAGTCACAGACTGTCAGATTCTGTGATATCCCTGCTTCAGGTGATGAAGAGGAGGAAATGGATCTGAGGCCCTCATCCTGCCTGTCTCCTATGTCACTGACGACTACACAGCACTGCGATGATCAAGCAGTTCATTCTGCTACCCAAACCAACATGGATGACACTCTATGTTCCTTGGAACCCAACATGGACTCTAAAATTCATGTCAACCTGGTCAACGATTCGGTGTGGCAGGAGTTCCACAGTGTTGGGACAGAAATGCTCCTTACGAGGCAGGGCAGACGCATGTTCCCTGTCTGTCACTACAGGATTACTGGTATGGACCCCCACCTCCTGTACTTCCTCGTCATGGACTTTCACCTTGTGGACGAATTCAAGTACCGATGGACCGTTGCGGGCCGGTTGCGAGGTGGTCCGAGCGAGGTACACGAGTCTCATGGGCGAATCTACACACACCCATCATCACCCCGCCAGGGCGCAGTCTGGATGGAAGTTCCGGTGGTGTTTGGTGCAGTGAAGCTGACAAGCGATTTGCTGAATGACGATGGACTTATCGTGCTGCACTCGAACCACCGCTACATCCCCCGACTCCACATAGTGCCTGTTGACCCCAAACTGAAAAACACGGTCAACCTCAACAACCCGAAAGTGCAGACCTTTACATTCCCACAGACAGAGTTCTATGCTGTCTCCTGCTACCAGAACCCCAGGCTCATCAAAATGAAAAGCAAGCACAACCCATTTGCTAGACAGTATCTTGAAGAAGAGCTGCTGAAACCACGCAGGAACATACAGATAACACCAGGCGGTGCACATAACTCTAGTCTTTCTTCCTCTTCTGATTCCAAGCACACCAAAAAGTGGTAAGGGTCCGCATACCACGCATGTGCATGATGCCCAAACATTTGCTAGCTCTGGTGATTGTGGCCCTGTGGATGATTTGGGTTATGATAGGGGCTTGGATTCAGAGTCGTTTTCTTATATATCCATTTATAAAAAGCCTTGATGTGATTTTTAGAAGGTGATGGCTAAACATACTGGTTGTACATTGGCCCTTTAAGTGGCAGGTAGTTAACATTAACATGCCGTGCATTTTGCTGATACAGTATGAGGGAGTAAATAGTTTTGTTCTCTGACTAGAATTACTTGTCTGAGAGTAGTAGTTTTCTCTGGTTAACCATGTCTCTCTATTCGCCTCCTCAGGGCGAAAAAGCGTGCATCACTCCCTGCGGCTGGCGAGTGTGGGTTTGGGGTGTCGCCACTGCTCAAAAAGAGGATGAATTCTTCACAGCTGTCATCTGGAGACTCTTTTAGTCTCGCAGGAGGCCTCACCTGCACTGAGGAGATGTTCTCCACGGACGATGACGATGACGACGACAGCGACAGTAGTGGCAGCAGCAGCAGCAGCAGCAGCGAGTCCGACGAGCAGCCTGTACGCACGAGAATCGCCACTCCCTGTTTAAAGAGGCAAATCTCCACTAACCTGAAGCTCAAAGCTCCCACTGCCACTAAAGCCTCTGCACGCGTCCTCACCTCAACTCCTCGGGTGATGAAAAGGCCAGTGCAGATGGCCCCCAAAACACCAAAGATTCCCCTCTACAAGAGCAGCGCTGGAAAGAATGGCAGCGGCTCTAGCGCAGTGATTGGAACCCTGTCAGAGCCAGGAGAACAGACACCCGAGCTAGCTGTGGATGATGTAGAGGGCCTGCTGTTTGTCTCATTTGCCAGCAAGGTAATGACTGAAACTCTGAGCTGGGGGGAGGCTTAAGAGAAATGCAGTAATGTGTAGTTTTTGGCATTTGTGTCTATTTTTCTTTCCTCCTGCAGTTTTGATATAAAGAGTGTAAAGCATTCTATAGTGAACAGTAGTGCTTGATGAATACAAAAAAAAAGGCTTAAATATTTATACAGTTCTTTACGGCATCTCTGATTGTACAGTAAATGATATCCCTAGCACTTACTATTTTGGGCTTTACTCCTTCTCTTGGCTTATCCATGATAACATGTGGGGGCTTGTCTCTCTGCAGGAATCTCACGATACCCATGTACCCTTGAAAAGGCAACCGCCTCCATTGCCACCCCCACCACCGCCGTCCCCACCCCCTCCGTCCCTTCCGCCTCCTCCACCCAAGTGCCCCCCTGCCCTCCAAGTCCAAGAGGCAACCAGGGCAATAGAACCTGAGGAAGTCACTGGAGGTAGACCAACGCCTGCTTCTCTTTGTAGCCCTTTTTATTATTTAGAATGTTGCTTAGTGCTCTCTTTTACCATCCTCTTTTTTGACATCCATCACACCTGTTGACTGCTCTCCTCTTATTCTCTCTGCCTCTCTCTCTCTCTCTCTCTCTCTCTCTCTCTCTCTCTCTCTGTTTGTAGAAGGTCCAGAGATCCGGCAGGACAGCATTGTGCAACTGGAGAAGGCATTGCTGTTTGATCTGGGGTCTTCCAAACACAGACAGGTCGTCCATCCTGCTCTGCAACATGGTGAGCCAACATCAGTTTATTCGTTTCCAGTCTTGTTACTCACACGCGCGCACGCACACACGCACACCCAGTGTGTCACATACCACTCGGTTGGTGCAGAATAAGCCATTGAAGGTCAAGGTCATGGCAGGACCTTTTGCTCCAAGAATGTCCCACTAAGACACTTCCCACACACACATACAGTACTACTGTTAGCCTAACTTTCTTGGCTTTGATATTGCCCATACACGTGTGTTATCCTGTTGGTCAGGCCCATTCAGTTAGTGGCCCAGAGACACGCAGACCTTCCTTTCCTGACGTTAAGTGACGCTTTTCCAATTAACTATTATAATTACTAGAGGAGAGCTCTGCAGAGAACAAGATGTTTGTAGATTATATGTATTGGCATTCTTTAAAAAGTTACCTGTGTGCCAACTGTGTGGCTGCCTATTTGATTGTGTATATTGATGTATATATGTTTGTGTATGTTTATGTACAGTATATATGTTAAATAGCCTAAACAAAATTGGCAAACAAGGGCATTAGTGGCAGCAATGTGGTTTAAATGGTTATTGTATTCAATTATTAGCCATCTTGGATTAGAATTGTGATGTGTATATTTTAAAGTTGTATTTAAAACAGTCACAGCACTGGCACTGGTCAAGCCTGATGTTTGAGAATAAAACGGTGATGTCTCAGCTGTGGTCTGTTCTTCTTCCCCTACCAGTTGGCCTGAAGTTAAATCTTGTGGACCCTGAAGTGACCATAGATCTGCAGTACCTGGGGGTCGCTCTGCCACTGTCTCCTTTCCCACTATCCAATACAGGTGAGGACATGTCTGTACACACCTCACAGTCCCCATTATAAGTACTCTATCATTGTGTTAGTCTTCTTGGGTAAAAAAAAAAAAAGTGGCTCAAGTGTTATTATTAAATTAAATTAACAGTGATGCAGTCACCAACACTATTTAGTTCACCATTTGCACTTGAGTATGAACTTTTTCAGTTATACCATCATCTCTTGTAGCTGTTCGTCTTTACCTACTTGGCCTAAAACTTGATAAGTTGATTGATAGATCAATTGTTTTTCTTTGAAACCATTCTGTGCAGATGGGAGCATTCCATTTGTATCGCGCACAGGGAAGACCAATGACCTCACTAAAATAAAGGGCTGGAGAGATAAGTACAGCAGCTCTTCAGACCTCCCCCATACCCCCCCACTAGGTGAGTCACACGAAAAATATTAAATGAAATTAAATGTATTTTGAATATATGTGACACGAATTATTACAATGAAGATACACAGGTTGACCTCACTAGCTGGCTAAGTCTGTGCTTCTTGTGTGTGGCACCAGAGGGAGCTGTCTGGACTTAACATATGCGTGTGTGTGTCTGTGTCTGTGTGTGTATTTTTGTGCGTTTCCAGAGAAAGCAGTGAAGGTGTCCTCAGCGTTCAGCAGTGAGCTGCTGGATGAGTATCTGGAGAGTGAAGCCCAGAGCATCACCGAGCGGGCCGAGGCTTTCTCCTCCTGCAGCCTTTCTGACCCAGCTGCTGCTGCCACTGGTACGGCTGGAGGCAGCGACAGCGGCGTGGCCTACAGTCTTCCCTCCAGGGGCAGCAGCTATGTGCGTACCTTAGACAGTGTGCTCAAGAGGCAGGCCACAGCCAGCGGCACCGATGGCCCATCTCCATCCAGTGCAAACACCGCCTACGGAAGTCCGTCTCTGAGCAGCATCAGACCCAGAGGGGCCGCTCATAGCCAACCGGGGACACCTGGTACCAGTAGTTCCAAACTTAGTCCCACAACTCAGCCGGTGCCTATGTACGCACACAGACGCACTCCTAGGCCTGGAGTTATGTCCCTAGTCGTACCGCAGATGAGAATAACGTCACCGCTGCCGTCTAGTGGTAAGATGCAGCCGAAGCGGGACAATTCGAGCGCCAGCCGTTATGTCGGTGTCAGCACTCCCCAGCGCCACCTTCAGGTCATGGAGAGACACGCTTTCTGTCGAGGCTATGAAAAAACACGCGTCACCACGGAGAGGGCCACCATCGCCCTGGGCGTGCTCCTCACCGCAGCGGTGAGTTCACATGGTTGACGTTCCCTCATGGCTAAACCAATTTAAATGAATGGTGTTGTTTGTATACAAACAAACTGTGACTTCAAACTAATTTTGTTGCCATCTTGATTGATAAGGGCAATGAAATGTCTTGCATAGCATTCTGGTATGCTACATTATTGTAGAGAGTAGGAGCGTGATTGTTGGATTTAGAATAATTGTGTAAATGTGCACCCAGTACCTTGAAATTTGACAGAAAGTGGAAGTCCTTCACTGTAATTACTTCACTGATATTGCTGTAACTGAACAGACTTTTCTGCGTCGTCCTAGGGCTCCTTGAAGGCAGACCGTGTGCAGTGGACGCCCGAGGACGCGCTGGGCCCATGCCAGATGGACTTCTGCAGGCTTGGGTGCGTGTGCCTTAGCCTGGAGCGTGAGCCTCGGGGCCCTCTTCACTGCCGAAGGCCGCAGTGCATGTTCGAGTGTGTGTGCTTCAGGCACAGGGTGCTTCTCGTGAGGCCCCATCCTGACACCAACGCCAACAGCAGGACCCAGAGATGGAGGAAGGAATATGCAGAGAACCTCGCAGATGAGGGCCTGGAGTTACTAGCTTACCGTAAGTTTTTGTAAAGGATGAACAGATAACACTCTAAGCTCTGTCTATTCTGAGGTACGTTCAGGGGTGACAGTAGTTTCATATTTTCGTTGCCATTAAATTTCATCGCACCTGACTTTATACTATTAATTGTAGAGCACCCATTAAGGCCTGTTATCTAAACGATTTCCGCTACATGATTTTGCCCCATGTTAATTTTTCCTCTTAAATCCCATGTAACACATTGAACACAGTTCTTTTCTTACCCACATGATGACCTTGGTCCACATCTTTTAAAAGCATCTGGCAAAGCCTCAACTCATCACCTCTCCCCCTCTCTTTCTCTTCCTCTCTCCTGTACAGCCATCTCTGATGCTAGTAAGGGGCCCAGGCCAGCCCCAGGCCAGCGTGTGCGTCTGCTGTGGCAGGGCAGGACCGACGACCAGGACCCTGAGCCCATGTTCAGACCTGAGAATAAGTGCATGTACGAGTTCAGGGCCTCTCTCTTGGTGACTTCCACCAAACCACAGCCCAAGGTAAAGGTTTCTTAATAGGGCACAGAAGTGTCTGGAACTTCTGTCTGTTTTGTTTTGTTTCATTCACTGTCTGGCCAGAATAAAACAACAGCCACATAAGGTCAGTGTCAGCAAGGTGTCATGTCTGAATGACATAATTCAATTTTAAAAAATCTCTATCTGTGTGAAATCCTCACAGGTTTGTGGCCGCAAGGCAGAGGAAGTACAGAAGGATAGTCCTGTGTACATGTACTTTGATAGCATGATGACCTGTGCTCGCGTACGCCCCATCAACAGCATGCCCCCACCGCAGGTGCATATTCTACCTCCTCGGGTACCCAAGAAAGCGAAGGTGAGACAGTCACCTCTGTGTGCGCACGTGTGTGTGTGTGTGTGTACTAGTACACAAGGCATTCTAACATTCTCTCTGTGTCCACTGAAACAGTGAAAAAAACAGTGATTGTGTGTTTTGTGAGTTGTGTAGCCACATCATTTGTAGTTTATCATTATAATTCAGTTATTTGCCTCATTATAATACATTGTGTATATGATTTATGTATAGATGGTTTCTGAGTGACCAATTCACTGTGTTCTTCTATGTTCTTCATCTAGGATAACACTAAGCAGTCTCCTGAGACTCCTGTAAGCATGTTAAACACTGCGCCCTCACAGAACTCTGTTCCAGGTGAGTGTACGTGTGCACACAAACAAGTGCGAACAACAGTTCAGCAAGCGAATAAATAGAACACTTTGAAACCTGCGTGATCATATGTTTTTGTAGTTGCCCAAAAGCCGGAGGAGACAAAAGAGGTTCAGACAACCAAGATGCTGGAGATCGTCTCCGAGTGCAACTGGGAGCCCCATCGAGACCTGGTCCTGGGCGCGCTCCAGAGGCGTCTGAAGCTGAACCTGCTGGTGTCCTCATTTAAGCTGGGATACTACCACGTGCAGCTGCTCTCCACGACCAAGCAGAAGAGCGAAAACCACACTACCATCACCTACAAGCTTAGCATCTCCCGCAGTGACGGTGACGGTAACAATAACAGTAACGCAAGCGTTGCCAGTGAAAAGGGGAAGCCAGTAAAGAAGGCCAAGTCTCCTCGGCCTACCATGCCTGGCTACCTCAAAGCCCGCAAGTCAGGGTGCGGTGTCTCTCCCAAGAGGCTGATCGAGGTAATTATTGAATGCTGGTGCTCCTTGTTCTCACACAAAGAAGAACTGGTGGTGAAAGCTGTTAGCAGCCCTACTGCTAATCCTAGCAACATAACAGGACCATGTGTAGCCTATACAAATGACAATGTTTACACTGTTTTAATTAGTATGGGTAGGAATCAGACAAATCAATGCTGCCACAATACATACTGTACCTTGCCCATGATCATGTGAAATAATTGGTCATAGCCAGTGAAATCTTGGAGAGCTCTGTTTTGTGAAAGGCAAACTGTTGTGTATCCAAATGTTAAGCTGCTGCTTTGTGAATTCCAGGTGAATGGGAAGCAGTACCCAAAAGCCACACTGATGCTGGGTCGAATGGGGTCTTTGCAGCCAGCCAGTCGGCTTGCAGCATTCGTTACAGGCCGGCTCATCACATTACCTCAAATGGAGGTTGGAGCGAAGATCAAGGCTGCCATCAGCAAGACCTCAGAGGCCAAGAAGGCTGCCACCCCTGACACTATCAAGACATCTAAGCCACTGGGCTCCACTGGAGCGTCCTCCCAGACACCAGAGGCCTCCGTGGTGAATAGCGCAGTCCCTGGGCCACTGGGTGAGTGCATGTTTTACTGAGGTCACAGGACGATTTGGGGAAGAAGTAAACCAGTAAAAGAAAACATGAATGGTTTAACAGAGACGACATTCTGCTATGCATCATCACTTGAAAACCTTCAATGATTTCAACTTAAGTCAGACTTCAAGTCTTCCACTTTATATACAGTAGGTCTGACCACTGTGTGTGGATTTGATCATAACCAGAATGGTTGCTGAGAAGCCATGAGTATATGCCATAACTTGCTCTTTCCCGGCAACAGAGATTTGGCACCATTCTGACAATCAATTGGAGCATTTTGACCCAAAATAAATAATTTCAAATATCATGAAAGTTTTCCTGTAAACTGATGCAGACATGTCATGACATACATCCATACATTCATTAGTTCGTAAGAGTAAAAGAATTTTTAATGGAACAGGCTTAAGAATATTATATCAGGTATCAGAACTACATCGGTAGGTAGAACGTAGACCGCATTCGAGAACTAGCCGCTACCGCTAACTGATTAGGGCATGTGAAAACGAAAGCACAGCGAAAAAGACATGCCCTAATCAGTTAGCGGTAGCGGCTAGTTCTTGAATTCGGTCTACGTTCTACCTATTAATGTAGTTCTGATACCTATTGACAGCACTCGGCAGCCTCAGGCAACAGGGCTTCGGTTTGATTCACTCCGGAGAACTGCTTTAAGAGGTCTTTACAATCATATACTGTAAGAAGACTTTAGATTAGATTGTGATCAAAGCTATGAAAGACTAGAATAACAGAAGTGTTAATGTTTTCTTTGTTTTGTTTCAGCAACATCTCAGCTTCTTTACATTCCCATTGGTTCTCCTGATGGAGCCACAGTTCAGGTCCCCATGAACCTTGACCCTGCCACCCAGAAGGTCATGCTGAAGCCTGTGGCCAGCACCCAGGAGGGTGCCCTCTACCGCCAGCCCAATGGGCAGCTGGTGCAGCTGGTGCCCCTGAAGCCATTAAAGCCCATTATGCCCAAACCTGGCCCTGGTTCTGCCCCAGGTCAGTTGAGTAAGGCTCTACACACAACTGCTTGCCAGGCCTTGCACTAGACTGAAGTGGAAGCGTAGCTGTGAAGTGAACTGAATATAATTGGATTGGCTAGAATTGGCCTGCTTTGAATTGAAATTGAAAAGCTGGTTGTAGAACTGGTTGTCATCCGGTGCTTCTGTACAATACAGGGGTTTGGACTGGCGTGGATAGCCATGGAATGTAATGGATTAAAAAATTAATTATTAGAGTTTTGGTTATCCATTACAGTGAATAGTTTGGTATGATATTGTTGGATTGTGGTAAGACACATTATTGGATACCATAATAGTATCTGTAGAATGATGCTGTAAATATAATGCTGTTTTTGTTTGTTTTTTTCAAGCAGGCTCTGAGAGTGACACCTCAACTCCTCCTTGTCCAGAAAACGATGCATCATCTTCCTCTGCCTGTCAGGATGGGAATACAGACACAGGCACTCCTGGCTCCTCAGCGTCTGTAGCCAAGCCGTTCTCGCTGTCGGGCAAAAGCACTATGTGCATTTCTCAGGGTTCCGCAGCCGTCCGGAGCCTGCCTGGAGTTGGAATCTTCTCCTTCAGGATCTGCCCTCCAACAGAGATGCCAAAAACATCGGGTCCCGACTCACAGATGCAGAAAGACGATCAGAACCCTTCCCAGAAAACAAGCTCCTCGCTTACCCTGCCAGGCGGTTTCACACTAATTCAGTTGCCACAGGTCTCTGTTGGGGAGACGTCTGGGCTAAGTGCTGAGACCGAGACGGCGGCAGCAGCATCAAAGGCATTTAACCAGTACCAGGGAACTCTGTGCAAACGGGGTTCTGAAACAGCTGGAGAATCTAATTTGGGAGCTCAAATTGACAGGACATCATTGAAAGGAAAGACAATCATTGCTCCTGTGGTGGTTCCACCAATGGTCTTCAGGCCACCTCCATTTAGACGAACATCCCAAAAAGATTCTGGAATATCTCTGGATGATGACACATCACACAAAACATCCCAACAAGGTTCTGCAGCATCTCTAGCTGGTGATGCATCACATAAAACATCCAAACACAGTTCTGGAACACGAAAAGCAATTGGTCGCAAGGCCATCAGATTAAAATACAGAGGTCAGGATCCAAAGACTTTACCAATTCCGTCTGGCATTGCAGCAGGCGATAAAGAAAAGCATCAGCGTGCCATCCTTGACATGGGCTTCAGGAAGCTTAAAGAGGTGCTGCACATGACCAACCTTAAGGTCACCCAACAGGATATCTTGGACCAGGTAAGACTGCTGTCCTGGCCACTGTCATCATGGCCCTCTCTTAGAACAAGGAAAATAAATGCACTTCGTACAGTGCTGTAAAAAACGTCAGTAAAATGTCCAAATGAACAAAATTAAACACATGTGTACAGCACAGTCAAAGCTGGACTCTTAATTATTAGCCCTATCTATTCAAAATGAAATTAGCATGTTGCTTTAGCTTTTTCAGTAGACTTACAAGTAAAATATCTGTTTAAGATCATTAATACTTTTCCTGTAAAATTCTAAGAGTAATTTGTGACCTGAATGTGTTTTTCTCAGGCCCGACTTATCATCTGCGCATTGCAGAGCAGACAGAAGAACCTGGAGGAAAAGAAAACGGCCATGATTGACACACAGTCTGGCTACATCAAGACCATCTCCCAGCTGTCTGGTAAGGAATCTGTAAAGACTGTTCAATACGAGGTACATGCCTAATACAAACTCTTTCTCCTTTCTCCTGTACGCAGGAGACTTGTACATAGGCAACAAGTAGTGGCTCTGTTTTTCTTGGTGGTTATATCCCTCATGGCTGTCCCTGCTGTCTTGTACCCCCCCACCCCACACACACACACACACACACACACACACGTCCCCTCAGGGAAG
>JASCQY010122516.1:0-14411 GCA_030264315.1 Sardinella tawilis
CCAGGTTCACGTTTACTCAGCATGCGCCTGTGCATGCATGGCGTGGCATGGCGTGATGTGGCGTGCAGTCAGCATCCCTATCTGTGGTGTCATTGTGTTTCTATGTATGTGTGTGTGTGTGTGTGTGTGTGTGTTGGGGGAGGAGGGTGTCATTGCCCTTTTTAAAGCACGTGAGCCAACCGTGTCTCTCCTGCAGGGGCTAACGAGATTCCCGTGCACTAAGGGCTTTAGGCCAGTAATCTGACCTGCAGGGAGCGAGGGCGAGCCCCAGCTGAAATCTCCACTAGCCACAGAGCACACTTCCTCTCCAGTGACAGACACACTCACACACACTCAGAACGAGGGAAGCAGGACGGGATAGAGTCAGAACTGGAGAAAAGAGACGAGAGATGCAGCTCTGATGAGGACCACATGGTAACAGAGGAGAGGAGAAAAGAAGAGAAGAAAGGAGCAGGCGGATAAACAGAGAGATGAAGGGCGAGAAAGAGGAGAACGGAGTGGAGGATATTATCTTCTTCCTCTTCTACGCCTGAGGCTTGGTGATTACCGGACTCCAGCTGGTGCCGCAAGCTAAGGAGGCCTACAGGTAAACACACACATGCACACAAATACACTGGGACAAAGCTAGCCTGGACTTGGGTCTGAAATGGTTCAGATCTGGTCTTACTAGGACCAAGTCAGGCCTGGATTTGGGCCTTTGGTCCATCAGAGACAGAGATCCATAGAGAGATTCACATCCTTGCATTACTTGAGAACTTCTGCACCTCTTAAAATGGCTGTGTGTGTGTGTGTGTGTGTGTGTGTGTGTGTGTGTGTGTGTGTGTGTGTGTGGAGGAGGTACTGAGATAAATCACTGGGGATGTTTTGGGCAACTTATTGTAACTGTGAATATGGGTTTATGTCTAGATGTCTGTGCGTGTGTGTGTGTGTGTTTGTGTGAGTGTGTGTCTGTGTGTGAAAGAGGTACTAAGATAGATCATTGTAGATCATTGACGTGATTTGGGCAACTTACTGCAACTGTGAGTTTGTGTGTTTGTGTGTGTGTGTGTGTGTGTGTGTGTGTGTGTGTGTGTGTGTGTGTGTGTGTGTGTGCACGCGCATGGTCAGTGGGGGGTGGGGTGGGGTCATAACTGCCTTGCAGTCCTTTTGAAGAGGCCAGTTTGTCCTGTCTGAGACAAAACTCTGACTGTGGTCGTGATCTAGGTTATCTCTATCTGTGGTGTTTTTCTCCCATGAGTAATGCTCTGCCAGGGTTGTGTGTGTGTGTGTGTGTGTGTTTGTGTAAATACTCATATTCCATTATCGTCGTTCCCCTTCTTGTTATTTTTTTTATTATTCAGAAAATGGAACATTTTATTCTAGGAATAGTTTTGCATAAATTTGAATTTGCGTGCGTGGGTGCCTGTGTGTTCGTGTGTCTGTGTGTGTGAGAGTCAGTGTGTTTATGTGTGTCTCTGTGTGCGTGTGTTTATGCATCTCTGTGTGTTTGTCTATCCTTGTCCTTGCAGACCCCAGCATACGAGTCATCTTCATCTGTGTGTGATTGCTCACCTCTGACAGACCAACCCATACACACTCACACAAACAGACACACACACACACTCATTACGAGCATGAACGAAACAAGTCTGCCCTTCATCAAGGTTAAACAATACGTCCACACACTGGTTCACACTCACAGATAGTTACAGTCAACTTCCACTCACCCTATCACTTTCCATTTTCACATACAGTAAACACACACACACACACAGAAACACATACACTCACCTGTAAGCCAACCCTGAGTCTCCATCATGAACTCTGTGGTGAAGAAGAAACTAGCTGCCCCGGTAAAGAAGATCACCTGTTGTGTGACGGGGGGCAAAGACTGCGACCTGTGGGGCAAGTACAGGGGCAAGAAGGGCAAAGGCGGGAGACCCAGGGGCAAAACTGGCCAACGCTCCAGCTACCTCCAGGACCCCAGCATCAGGTGCTCCTACCAGGCTGACCTTGAGAAGGAGAGGTGAGGGACAAGGCTGCAGGCCTCAGAAACATCTGTTGGACACCCTATGGGGCTCCTCTCACATGGGTCAACTAGGATTGCTAGCTAGCTTGCTAGTTAGGGGGTTTTCCCTATGTTCCACAGCTCTTATAGTATGTTCCCCACTTTGGTTAGAGTTAGGGTTGGGGTAGGGGATGAAACAATGTTCTTTCAGTGCACTGGCCTGTTGGTTGGTCCAACTCCTCTCCTAGGCACCAAGGCAATAATAATAAGGATAGAAGGAAAGGAGGCTAGGGTTAGGGTTAGGGTTAGGGAACATAGGAAAAAGGGGAACATAGGACCTGGGTAACAGAGACACGCTCCCCTACAGTACATCTAGCTACTGTAATTGTATTGCACAAGACAAAGAGACACAAAGGCAAATTGTACTTAAATGGTTCTTGTTGCAGTGGCATCATGTCCAGCGGCCTTGTATGTTCTATCAGATTTTACTTTGGACTGCTGCACGTTTGGGGATCATTATGTTATGCTGCTTTGTGGACAGATTGACATCAGTGCCACACTGCAATAAGACATTGGTGGCAGTGGTAGTGGTAGTGGTGGGAGGCAGGGAATATTCCAGATTGAAACTGAGTATTGGCAAAATTTGGTTTGCGCATGAGTCATGTAAACTCCTCATTCCAATTGTCATCTCCTGATTTATTTATTTTTTTAACTGAACTGAATAAATCAGCTGGGTTATGCCTTAATTGAAAAAGAAGTTAATTGGAATACAGATTATTCAGTATCTTGCCCTCACCAGAATTTTGACCTCATTCCGAATTTGCTGTGTCCAACCATAGCCAATGTTATGACTAACAGAGATATACTCTGAGATATCAGTGCCCTGACTAACAGAGATAAGACGTTGTCATTTGATAACAGCAGTGTCATGGCTGACAGTGATCTGAGAGTCAGTCACGTAATTGACAGTAATGTACAGTAAAAGGCAGGGATGTGATGCATGAGTCATGTGCTGTATAAGTCATGTCATTGTCATGTTGTCGGTGGTTCCAGGAAGCAGCGAGAGGCGATGAACGCCCAGAAGAATGCAGAGAGAGCAGCTATGAGAGCCCACTTCAGGAGGAAGTACCAGCTCCCTAAGGTGAGCCTGCAGTCTCTCTGTGTGTGTGTGTGTGTATGTGTGTGTGCATGGATGCATCCATGGTAGGCTTGTTCATGTCAGTATGTATGTGTGTGTGTGTGTGTGTCTGTTTGTGTGTGTGCATGGATGCATCCATGGTAGACTTGTCTATGTTAGCATGTGTGTGTGTGTGTGTGTGTGTGTGTGCACGTGTGTGTCTGTTTGCATGTGAATCAGTCATTAAAACGGATGTCTCAGCCATCAGAATCAGACCATCCACACTCTTGCTACTGTACTAGAAGAAAGACATGAAGCTGGACTTGCTGTTGCTTATTTCCTAGTGTTCACTCTTTTGTTCATTTCCTATACACTATGGCTCATGGGCATGAATGAGGCTTTATGAATTAGTCATGCTTATATCAGAGGATTATAATCAGGGATTACATCCTATTATCTCCATGGGCATGGGGTGACTCAAGTCTTACCCAGATTAGATAAATGTGTCTTGTAGACCGCACCCAATTCTAGCCATCCACAGTCACACATGGTCTGCCTACTGTACTGGAGCTGCATGATTCACACTTGCTTGCATGCAACCATGCCTGACGCCTGACGCCTGATCCTGACAGTCATCTTCTTAATCCAGCGTCTGAGTCCAGTCAGAAGAACCAATCCATGCACCCTGACTCAGCCTGGTGACTAAAATAGTGCCCATCTTCAGTAAGCTAACAGTATCTCCTCCTGTCAAAAGACTAGGCTACCACTGCAAAGTGAATCCAGCCCTTAGCACAGAGAGGGTCCCCTGTGGAGTTGGGTTTGCCTCCCACTGGTGACTGTGTGTGTTGACCAGAGGGCTAAATTGGGCACGTTGCTTTAGCACTGAGAGGTCATGGAGGGATTTGGAAATACCACACAGGTGTCTCCCAGATGGACCCATAGCCCTAGGGGGCTGCTCATCTGAAGAGACAGACCACAGATAAGACAGGCAGTTAGTGCTTTAGTGTCAGGCCTATTATTATGTGCAATCATTATACAGTATATTCTGTATATACAGTATACTGTATATATGGGCAATTCCAAGCAAAACTGTGACGTCCAAAACGCCAACACAATGCCAAAGTCTGGTATGAAGTGACTGCTGATCACTTAAAATTTGAGCATTCGCTCTTTAATGATACACACTGATTTTGAGTCATTTGCGTCATGCAATTCAATGAGTTCTTTTGAATAGGCCTAATCAATCAGTCTACAAACTATTGAAATAGGACTGAATACTTTTTGAATTATATTATGAGTTAAACCTGTGCTTCACTTGTGTTTCAACAAAAAGCCAGCAAACTACAGTCAAACAACTTGAGACTCTCTGCCACTCTCTGTGTTATTGAGATAACTGGACCCCACCAAGCGTAGTTTTTTAACTATTTTTAACTATTTAATGTTTAAAATGTACTGCCCATCTACTGTAGATCCCTCGGACTGGAAGATAAAAACTGTTAGCATGTTAATAAAGCCCACTGTCAACAGGACGCATCGGGCCTTTAGTTGTTCTGCGGTCCGTTTATGGAACCTCCTCCTACTTGATATCAAAAATGCCACCGCTATTGTCATCTTCAAAAACAGGTGAAAATTAAATTATTTGCAGACGATTTCCTCTTGCGCCTGTGTATCAATAGGCTTACCTCATGTTTTATTTTATTTTATTATTTTAATCTTTTTAACTATTTATTGATTTGGGGTTGTATATCTTTTGCACCAGAATTTTAAGTGTCTTTTTTGTTATTACACATTGAGTTGCCATCTTGTGTATGAAATGGGCTATACAAATGAATTGCCATGTCTTGCCTTGGTTAGCAATTTTAGCAAGTTAGCACCCAGTGGTCTATTTAAGACAAAAACGCCTTCCAGTCTGTCTAATTAACTTTCCCTCTACCCAGAATAAAAGGGACTCCAGGCAGCTGAAAGCGATGGGAGGGAAGGTGAGTCTCCCCCGTGAGCTGGCAGCCATGGTTCAGCCTGATGCCTCCTCCAAAGACGACGCCTACAGCCTGCTCAGCGCGTTCCAAGGCCTTAGCTTCAACATGGGCTTTCTGTCTGGTGAGAAGCACGCCAAGACTCCAACCCCTGTCAATACGGACTGCAAGGTCATGTGAGCAGGCCGATGGCCCTGCAGCAACACGTGTCACCTGCACAACCAGCATGATGTCATCATGCAGAATCCCTTCATTTCCAGCGCCAAGTCATCAGGTTCAGGAAGACTATGGTGACTGACACATTCCCAGCCTTTATGAACACACACACTTGGTGCACATTTCTTTCACACATGAGACCTTCAAGAAGACAAACTGCTCAGGAAATCAGCATCAACGGTTACTCTTTTTTAACTCTTGTAATAAACACCCCAAGTCTAATCATATTCATGAAACTGGATTACATCTAGAACTGTAGATGCTTATAGAACTGCAATCATTTACTGTACCCACTTTTAGTCATTTATTGTATTTTATCTCTAGTCATTAACTGTAGTTATTTATTGTGGTTTACGGGTAAGTTCACTCCATGTGTGGTTAAGACACCCTCCACATGCAGGAACTGATCTGAGATCATCTATGGCCATCTGGCCTGAAGGAGTGACCTGAGGTCACATGATCTCCTGTCCGGAGGTCATTTCAGGCTTCTTCCAAACTGGACCACACAGAAAGTATAAACAGGAAACTCAAATTACTGCTCAGTTGCAGGACAACAATCAAAGGTATACCTCCCTTATAGGCCTATAGTCACACAGTCTAGTTGTGTTACCTCCTCAAATTACTATAAGTCTCCATTGCTGTAGTATTGATGCAGACCACCTGAAACACTGACAAGGTATTGAACTGTGTAGCACTTCAGTATTCTGACAGAGGAAATTAACTTTTTAGACTGTTCTCAATGAACTACCGTAGGTTCTGTCTTCTTACCACTGAATGTTCACCCAGAATGTTGAAAATTGAAGAAATCAGGATTCCTAAAGTGAGATACTTTAACTGAAGTCTTAGGTAGAACCCAGTTTTACTGGCCAGTCTGTTGTATTAATTAAGACTGTACTGTATGTTTCCGTTGTTCTACTTTTTTTATTTGTTACGTAAATATATAGCTTTCAGTTTTATGCAGTATCTTTTTTGAATATGTGTAAATACTCTTTATCTCTTTTGAGGCCAAACTTGGTTATTTCTATGATTGTGTTGGTGTATAATAACAATGGGAAACAATTCTCTCCAATGTACTGTATGTACTGTAGTAAAGAGGCTGTAACCTTTTTTAATGCATAAAAGCACTTTCAATGACCTCTTTAGAAATAAAAAAAATATGGAAACCACCCTTTTCATTGAGAAGTTTATTTTTGAAAAGTTTGAAATATTCTCTGAAGTGTACAGTACAACTGAATTTGCAATTACTGTAACACAAAAAGTAGAGATACAATCCAAGGCAAATTGTTCATTCCCTTCATCTACATGTTTGAGTTGCCAATTGTCAATATGTAGCTTTGTTGTTGTCAGTTATAGGCTACGTTTTAAGTTATCAGAATAGAGACTATACTGTAGGCTATATAACAATACTTTAGTCATTTCATAAATAAATTTACCTGTGTATATTTAATATATATGGATTTTTTGGGGCCAATCCTTGATGTATTTTGTATTAATTTATTTTGTTCTCTTCCTTGATAAATAGTGTGTGTGTGTGTGTGTCTGTGTATGTTCACATTTTTCATGAAGCAGCACAGCACTGTGGCATGGTGGTGTTGTGATTCTCTTGAACTCACGACCCTCACTGTCAAGAGGTTCAGTGTGAAAGATGGAGGGCAGAGACAGCAGGGTTAGGAAGGGGGTGCTGGGGGGGAGGACGGGGTGGACGGAAAACAGTGAACTAAAGAGGATAGAGAGAACAACCTTGTGAGAGAGAGACACAGCATTCGTGCATACACACGGACACCATGCTGAGGTCGGGTGCACGCCTGCCAGTATCTCCTCCTGCCGCCAGGGCCCTATGTGTGTCTGCGGCAGAGGTGGCGGGGCAGGCGCAGGGAGGCGTTGTAGCGAGGAGAAGAGCGGGTCGTAGAGAGAAAGTGCGTCCGTTTGAGGAGATCCCGCACACTGGCAGCAATGGATGGCTGAACCTGCTGCACTTCTGGAGGACAGGGAAGTTCAGCAGTCTGCACAAACACATGGAGGACACCTTCAACACCCTGGGACCGATATACAGGTAGGACACACACACATACACACACACACACTGTGGAGAGACCACAGGAGAGAGAGAAAGAAAGAGTGGGAGAGAGAGATAGTTGAATATGACAAATATCAGCCTTGGACACATGTAATTAGATTTTCTGAACCAACATGTAGTGAATATGTTGTAAATGAGTGTAATTGGTAAAAGCATAAAGACTTCCAGAATGCCAGAATCTCCATCTGACATTGACAATGTGAGTTTCCAGATAAAAAGTCACTTTAGTCTAAACAGAATGGAATTTGGGGGTGAAATATGGAAATATGATTGAACCTACATGAAAACTTGTCTCTCTGAAAGGAGCAAGGGGGTAATTGTGTCTGGATAATAGTTTTACTAACTCAGAGAGTACCACACGCCAGCCCTGAAAAGGTTCTATAATTTGTCCCCAAATTGACTTGTCCTTAGTGAATATGAATGTCCTCACAATCTTTCTATTTTCTTGTTTGGCTCAGACAAATAGGAAAGTTAATGATAATTGGGCAAAGCTCTCAGTTCTATACATATTATATATAATAATATATTATGTTACATATATTATGTTGGCACCGATGTATACTGGGCTTCATAGTGAGACTGAGGATGCTGCTTTAGCTCAAAGCATTTACAGATGTAGATGTAGATGCATGTGAAGTGGATTTATTTTTTCCCTTCTCTGGGTGTGACTTCCTCATCTGTCCTGTGGGTGGCGCTGCAGGGAACATGTGGGCTCTCTGAGCTCGGTCAACATCCTGTTGCCGAAAGACATCGGGGAGCTGTTCCGTGCCGAGGGCTTCCACCCCCGACGCATGACGCTGGAGCCATGGGCCACACACAGAGAGATCCGCAAGCACTGCAAAGGAGTCTTCCTAAAGTACGCAAACCTCATGTGTGTGTGTGTGTGTGTGTGTGTGTGTAAATAAAATAAAAGAATAAAGCTCTTAGGATAAATACATACTGTAAGTCTGTATTTTGCTTGTGTGTGTGTGTGTACTGTATGTTTGTGTACGAGTGTGTGTGTGTGTGTGTGTGTGTGTGTGTGTGTATTAATGTGTGTGTGTGTATACACCTGTGTATGTGTGTGTGTGTGTGTGTGTATGAATTTGTGTGTGTATGCACCTGTGTGTGTGTGTGTGTGTATGAATGAATGTGTGTATGTGTGTGTGTATGTACGTGTGCGTGTGTGTGTGTATGCACGTGTGTGTGTTTGTGTGTATTTGTGTTCTCAGGAATGGTACTGAGTGGCGATCAGACCGTCTGCTGCTGAACAGAGAGGTGATGATGAGTGGTGCGGTCCGGCGTTTCCTGCCTCAGCTGGATGACGTGGCGCAGGACTTCTGCCGTCTGCTGCGCTCCAAAGTGGAGGCCCAGGGCACCGCGCTGGATCGGGGTCACCACAGCCTGACCCTTGACCCCAGCAAGGACCTCTTCTGCTTTGCTTTGGAAGGTCAGAGGTCAACTTTAAACACAAATGTTTCATTTTGGTGTGATGTTTTAGCTCTGTAGGCTGTGTTTTAGCTCTGTTGGTTGGTTGATTTGAGTTTGGCGTGAAGGGCAGCGACCACTCATGCAGACAATCTGAGGGGTATGTGCAGATACACTTGGGCAGTTGATGCAGCATCACAGCTGAAATTAAACTTTTGAAACATTCACTTTACAACATTCAAATTTAAAGGAGCAGTGTGTAAGTTTGTGGCTAAACACTGGTATTGCAATTACATTTAAAATACTACAGAGCATAGTATCCTCTCCCCCTCCTCCTAGACAAGATTTTGCCAGCTAGGTAGCCAAAATCGGATAGGTTGAGGGTGGTGCAACAGGCCAAAACATACACATAGTAAACACATAATGACAATGTCAACACAAATTGAGGGCTGCAAATGCACTTTTGTAATGGCAATATTCAGGCTGGATTACTGTTGTCAGTGATGGAAATTACATTCTTTCTGTGATATGCATTATAAAAAAAGACAGGAAAATTAAGAAAAAAGATAAGAGAAATAAAGTCCTCTGTTGTAGATGAGTGGTGGGCCGAAAAAAGAAAAGTATTACTGAAGATATGTTTGTTTGGAAGAGTACTCCTGTTTCACACACAGCCTGTTTGCGCAGGACAGTGTGCAGTTTCCTTGCGAGCTAAGACACACACTAAGCTTTCATTACATTTCTTAAGCTCAGGAGACTTTGTTGGCCTTGCAGAGCATTTCAACTATGTGACAAGTTAGACATCACACCAGCACACACACGCATACAGACACACACACACACACACACACACGTGCGCATACACACACACACACACACACACACACACACACACACACACACACACACACACACAGAGTGCCCTTTACCTTCAAAGTCAAAGCTGTGACTCAAGGTTAAAAGAAATAGCCATTAGGGGATCTGGCAGCTGTTACCCACATAACAATATAACAGCCTTACAAACGTCACACACATTACAGCCATTATAGTTTGTTTGAATTTTTGAATCATTACTGGAAGCACAAAACTGTCATGGTTACTCCATGTCACACCAGCATACTGTACATGTACACTGTACACATACCTCTCTCTCTCTCTCTCTCTCTCTCTCTTGCTCACTCCTTCTGTCTCTTACACACAAACATACAAACACAAACAGACACACACACACACACGCACACGCACACACTCACACGTTCATATGTAAATATAGCTGCTGGGTGTCGTTCAAAGCCGATTACATTTTCTCGGCTGGCTGGAGGTCTTTGATAGACTCCTTTGATTCAGAGGCTCTGAATGTGTCACATTGCCTGTGGTGAACACAAGGTGTGAGTGTGTGTGTGTGTGTGTGAGTGTGAGTGTCATATGCTTAGGCCTTGCGTTGATGAGCGTCCATGCTACTGATAGAGTATATGAAGTTTTCTGTGTCATGTGAGATCTTTCAGGAGCTGGCACGACATACATACACCCTTTTACACACACCAGAAACACAAACAAACACACACACACACACACACACACACACACACACACACGCATAAACACACACGCACACATACACATGCTACACACACATTTAACACACACCCATTCAATAACACAACACTCACAACACCCAGCACTCATACATATATTCCTCTTTCCTGTGTGTAGCCAGCTGTCATGTGTTGTACGGTGAGCGAATAGGACTGTTCTCCTCTAAGCCGCCCCGCGAGGCTGAGCACTTCATCAGGGCAGTGGAGAGGATGCTGGCCACCACTACCCCGCTGCTCTATGTGCCTCCCCGCCTGCTGCATCTCCTGCGCGCCCCCCTGTGGACACAGCACGCCACTGCATGGGACCACATCTTCAGCCACGGTGACTGCAGAGTGTACATGTAGCAGCTCCTCTGACTGCAACACAATACCTGGAGGAGCTATAGACCGTTTCAGGTTCTAGTTCCATTGCTGGTCCCCCAGAACGCCCCAGAACTTCCTGTTTAACATTCCATATGTTATGTTAATGTAACAGGAAGTAGTTGGGGACCAAGATAGAATGTTCAAGCATTGTTTTGTCCAGCTATGGAATTAGAACTTGAAATGAATAGAGAAGGGACAGTTTGTTATAGCAATAGCCATGCTGCAGTTGAAGCAGGATGCAGAAGGGACTACTACTTAATATAGCAATTTATTCCTTCCCTATCTACCACAAGCTAGCCTGGCTTTCGCGATGAAAGCTCATACAAGCTTAGTCTGGCCAACCTCATGTACTAACCGACTTCTGAGAGGCAGAATTTAATGTTACACACGCCTTAATGTTACGCACGCCTTCTTCAACCTGGAGTAAAGGCTCGCTTTTGATTGGTGCCTGAAATTCTGGGACAGGAAATGCAGTAAATAGGTTGCTTGGCCATACTGACTTGACCTCGAAATTTTGTGCAGCATCATAGGAAGTATGGGTAAGCCCAGGCTAACCTAAAGCTGGTGTGTGGTGAGCATTCAGGCGCATAATGGCTGCCGTGCATCACCCATGAGTGCTACACATTGGTTTTGGTTAGTGAGGTCCCCCTTCCACTTTACAGTACAGCGCTTTGGGTCTCTTAACATGATAAAGAAATCTGCAGTAAGTAGTAGTAGTAGTAGTAGTAGTAGTAGTACTGAAGTAGTAGTAGTAGTAGTAGTAGTAGTAGTAGTAGTAGTATTGTAGTAGTTGTAGTAGTAGTAGTAGTAGTAGTAGCCACGCTACAGTTAGTCAGACTACAGCACAGCAGTAGTGGGAAAAGAAATAAACATCCTGTTCAACAACAGAAAGATTTCACTACTATAAAACATGAGAAGACATTATGTTTCAAAAGTAATGACTATTCTATCTCTCTCTTTTTTCTTTCTCTCTCTGTATCCTCAGCTCAAGCTCGTATCCAGAGGGGGTATCAGCACATCCAGTCATCCCAGCGGCGAGGAGTGGGTAGTGGGGCAGGAGTGGGCCAAGGGGCCCAGTCGAATGGGGTGCTGGGGCAGCTCCTGGAGAAGGGCCAACTATCTCTGGAGCTCATTCAAGCCAACATCACAGAGCTCATGGCTGGAGGTGTAGATACGGTGAAGTACTGTAAAACACAGATAAATGCATGGATGGATGATAGACCTTCACATACTGTAGGTTTATTATGTGTGTGTGTGTGTGCGCGCACCTTGAATATATTTGCATATGTGATTGCTCTTGCATTTGCTGTATCTGTGTGTTTATGTGTGTGTGTGTGTGTGTGGATGTGTGTGTGTGTTTGTGTGTGTGCGTGTGTATGTGTCCTCAGACAGCTATTCCATTGCAGTTCGCCATGTTTGAGCTTGCTAGGAATCCCAAGGTTCAGGAAAAAGTGCGAGAACAGGTGCAGTCGTCATGGAAACAGGCAGCGGGGGACATCCACAAAGCTCTACAGGGGGCTCCACTACTGAAGGGGACAATGAAAGAAACACTCAGGTGGGACAGCAAAGACACACACACACACACACACACATGCGCTGAATCTTTGAGAAGTCAAGTCAGAGTAAAGAATCTTCGAGCAGTCGAGACCGAGATGTGATGAAGACAATAACTGTTGTCAACTTCAACCTCTTCTTATGGACTTTTTGCTGATAGCCGTGAAATCCAGACCCACATCTTAAAGTATGATGGAATTCTCAAACACAGTCAGATTTGGAAAATGGTCCCAGCCACGTTCCTGCCCCTTTCCTTCAATGGTTGAGTACGATCATTTTATTTGACACGCAACTATCCAATGGGGAATGCTGGTCTGTTCGTTCCACAGATGATTGACATGATTAGTTTTCACATTAGTTCTTCCAACCCAGTGGCTGTGAGTAGGTGATGAAGAAGATTTCAAGTAATTTTTCAAAAATGGCCAAAAAATAGAATTCCATAACCCAGCTTTAAGATCTAGGTCTGACCACAAGCGATAGACCTTCCAAATCCACGGGTCGGCAAAAGTGGATGCCTCTGCACTCAGTTGGATGTGATTATGATTTCAGGCTTCTCGCTTATGTCTTCACTCAATGTGCTCGTACCAGTCCTTCTTCTTCCACTGTGGGCTGAGACCAAGCCAAGACAGAGTATTTTTCTTTACTTTCGTGTCTAAGACGAGACCAAGAAAGCAGAAAATGGTCTTGAGACCCGTCTTGAGTCCGTAATCTGGATTTGAGTGCTACAACAGTAGACCTTTCCATAAGCCCTATAAGTCCTGTATGCCTACATCAGAGACCGACTTTTTGACATGAATTTCTTCCTTCATTCCTGTGACTTGGCTTGTTCAGTATGTCCCTCTGCATGCTCCGTCCTGCAGGTTATACCCAGTGGGGATCACAGTGCAGAGGTACCCCATCCGAGACATTGTGCTCCAGAACTTCCACATACCTGCTGAGGTGAGCCAGTCCCTAAACTCCCCTAAATCATTTTACACTCCACTACACACACCTTGTTCTCTCTCTCTCTCTCTCTCTCTCTCTCGGTTTTGCTCTCTCGTTCTCTCCTTGTCTCGTTTTCTCACCGTCACCGTCTCACTCTCTCATTCTCACTAAAGGCACACTGTAGATCATCTCCACACTCCACACTGCTGACTTTACCCCCCCTCCCCCCCACCCCCCAATCTCAGACTCTGGTTCAGGTGTGTCTGTACCCTCTGGGTCGGAGTTCGGACGTGTTCTCTGATCCGACTCGCTTTGAGCCGGCACGCTGGGGCAGCTCAGAGGCTGGGGAGTCCCAGGAGGGGGCCGGGTTCCGGTCGCTGGCATTCGGGTTTGGTGCGCGTCAGTGTGTGGGTCGCAGGATTGCCGAAAATGAGATCCAGCTGCTTCTGGCACATGTGAGTAAACATACACACACACACACACACACACACACACACACACACACATACACTCTGTAAGGTTCTTACTGCTTCCTCCCTATGTGTATAACATTCTCCTGTATGATAGCCTCATGTCACCACATGTTAAACTCCCCTTGTTACAAACAAATAGCAAGGAATATGCTTGGAGTATCTTTTTTTGACCCTCATGCCTTATTTGGATAGGATGGTATGGAGGGAAGAAGGTGAGTGGGTGAGAGAGAAAGAGGCAGATTTGCACTGAGAAATGACCATCGGCTGGATTCACATGGTCTAGGTTCTGTAGCCAGTCACCCTGCCCCCACACACACACACACACACACACACACACACACACACCTCTCCACTCACCCACACCCAATTTTGGAGCTTTTACTGAGTTTATTACTGAGGATTAATTTCCCATCACTGTCAGATCAAGGGCTACAGGGACGAGGAATCATTTAGATGATTCAATTCATTACACTCCATTTGCTGTACTAGCGCTACTGAGTTTAAATGCTCACAAGAGACATCGTAAAAATGGTAACGCTCCAGCTTCTGCTGTCTCAGGACCAGTAGAGCCCAGATCACATCAGTAAAGGGGTTTGGAAAATAAAGCAGCATTGGAGAGAAGATGAAGGTTAGAGTTGCCGGAGAGAACAGGGGCTGGGACCAAAAGAGAGAGAGAGAGAGAGAGAGAGAGAGAGAGAGAGAGAGAGAGAGAGAGAGAGATACAAAGA
>JASCQY010122549.1:0-14403 GCA_030264315.1 Sardinella tawilis
GCCCCCCCCCCCCCCCCCCCCCCACCCCTCTTTTCTTCTTTCCCTCTCTCTCAACTGCTCTTTTTTATTAGTTATGGGGACCATGTACAGCACTTTAAGATTCTACAGGACAGGGGATCCCATTATTTTGTCTGGGATGAGGTTTTCCCATCTCTAAATGAACTGGTGGACTTCTACAGGACCAACAGCATCGCCAAGGAGAGAACAGTGTTCCTGAGGGACAATGAACACCCAATGAGAGTAAGTATCATTTGGCCAATTCCTGTATGTTGGTATTGCCAGAGAACAAATAAATAAGTATAAAATGAACACCCAATGCGGGTCTGTATCTTTGGCCAGTTCCTGTATGTTAGTATTACCATAAAACAAATAAATAACCGGTATATAAACACTGTACACCAAAATGGTACACACCTCCACTGTACCAATTTCTACTGGGTTCAACAATGGTTCAAGGAGTTTTATTTTGTAAAATTACATTGAAGTACTTTGGTGAAATTGCATTTGAAATAACTACCGTTGTGAAAAAGTATCTTCTGCTCAGCATGACCCATGCATTAGTGAATACTAAGTGCAAAGTGAGTGAGGATAGTAGTGTGTCAGATCTATGGTGGTGGTTTGCAGTGTGAGATTGCTATAGTAATCCTTATAGTACCGTAATTGATAGATGATAGCAGCAAAACCATCAATGTGTTCTATTTTTTTTTATTTTCTATTCCAAAATTCTTTTGCCAATTCAGTACGACACATAAGAATGAAAACATGACAAACTACACTGTGTGACAAGCGTGACAAACCACACTGAAAGAAAAAAAAAGGCTTGGAGGATGTAGGTTTCAGATGAGGTGTGAGTGCTGCTTTCACCATCATGCTGCTCAGCTCTGTTGCAACTGTGGTCCCATTTGTCTCAGCATCAGTGCAACAATTAATCATCAGAGTCATTAACAACACACTTGGCTGTGCCATGACGGAGGTAGACTGAACAACATCCAACACAAGACAACATCCAAAAGAAGCATAAGAAGTTTTAAAGCATTAAACATTGTATTGAAATGTTTAATTCATGCACATACCAACAGATAAATAACTGTCCAGATGCCAGTGAAATGAGACATATTTCACTATTTTCTTAAACTGATTGAAAAGCCCAAAACACCACATTGAAACACACCGTGTTTTTGTTGAAGACCCTTTGCCACAAACAGCTGTCTAGCTTTGAATCCACATGTAGTTTCACATGTGACATTTTGCATTTGCTATTTGTGTTTTTCTCTCCAGAGGCCTCGTCACGCCCACGCCCTGTTTGACTTCCACCCACAGCACACCTCCCAGCTGCGCTTCCTGCGGGGCGACGTCATCGACCTCCTGGACTGTTCTGACACACAACGGTGGAAGGGCCGATGCCACGGGCGAGTTGGCTTCTTCCCTCCAGAATACGTCCAGCCGATGTACCACTGACCAGCCAGGACGCACAGGATAACCACAGTATAGCAAGCAAAGCTGGTGGTGAACTAGGAAACCAACATATCTCCCATGAACTGCTCACCGAACTGCTCGACCATCCAAAGCGCTGTCATAATTTGTGAATGGAAGCAAATGGGACATGTTGGAATTAATATTGTCCAAAACATTATGGACGTTAACGGTGCAATCTGTAACTCTGATGCCATAGACTTTTGTTAGTTTCAATAAGTTGCTCCGTATAGTTCTCTAAAAAAAACTCCTATGCGCAGTCCTGATTCTGTAAACAGTAAACCTAGTGACTTTAATAATAGACATAAACAATACTGGCCAGTGGCCACTCAGTGCTTCAGAAACACAGACATTAGCAATGTAATTGGACTGCATCGTTCAGTGGGTTTATCTTACAATATTTCAGGATAGACAAGACAGTAAGACTGTGTTATTGTAATGATAAAACATTTTTCCATTGTCACAATGGATAAAAAGGACAATTTTCAACTTGCAGTAAAAAAAAAAAAATCAAGACAGCTTTAAATGTTGACACTAAAGATTATTTCCAGTGTTGGTTAGGAATTTCATTCCAGTGTGAGAGAAATCGAAACCACCCCATGCACAGCTACCAAACAGATTGTGCACTTTGGTCCCATTAGAAGTAGTTTCTTTCCTTCTCTATGATTGTTCCTTTACTTTCATTGAATCTAATACTTATTCAGTGTTTATCCATATTTATTAACTGTTAAACAATCTATTTACTGTTTCTCATTCAGGGACCTAAATATTACAGTATGTTGTGTAAGAGATTACATTTGCTTGTAAATGTTGTTACTGTAAAAAATGAAATCAAATAAATGTAGAGTTACACATAAAGCTGCTTTTGTATTGTACGCAAGCTGGTGCACTTGACAAAAGAAAAGGAGACAGACTGATGATCACTACTGGGCCTAACTATTGATGACCACCACACACCAGTTGTGTTGCCAAGGCATCAGGATCCAGCTTTTGCAGAGATGCAAATACTGCCATCCTTCAGTGGTTAGGCGATAGTTGTTACCTTCTGAAATCATGATGGGGAAAATCTGACTGTCAAGAGGGGAAACCCCAGGAGAATGAGGATTTTTTTTTTTTTTTTAAAGAAGTCACTGCCACTCAGGTGACACATTTTTTCCACTCAAGGATGTAGCTTGCAAGATTTGTTATTTCTTCTATTTTTGAACATCTGTGGGAAATCCCATTTTTTTCCTCTTGTTCTGTACTAGTAGACCTGAAATGCTCTCTTCTGGATGCCCCAATGACGCAATGAACTGCTCATTAATTATGGTGCCCAGGACATGCCCAGCCGCAGCTCTGCTTTTAGAAACCGTGGGCACGTGTAAACACACATAATTACCTCCGCCAAGGAGCTTCAATGTTTTCATGCCATTTGGTGTTTTGTTTGTTTGCTCGTCAGCAGGACTATGATGCAGAAACTACCAGGCCGACTGTCACGACACTTAGTGCAGTGGTTTAATGGGCTAAGGAGGAACCCGTTCATTTTTTTTTTTTTTTACAGATCCAGATTCAAAGGAGAGATCCAGGACTTTTTTTCCACTTCTCCGTTAACACTATGAGATAGACCATTTGTCCTTGCTCTGCCCTTTCCCCATATTTGTAGTTATTCATGTGTTTCTTTTTAATTTGCGTAACTAATGCTGATTATGAACTGTAGTCTAAGCTACAATCGCACGCAATGCAAATTAACTAATTGCAATGCAAGACCACATTTAGTCTCCACAATCTTATGATGTCATCCTGCATTAAATGCATTTAGTATTTATGAATTTGGAAAAAAAAACACTTTATGCCATAGGCCACATACAGCCAATACATACATTTGCAATTAACTTGACATTTTTTTTATCCAGAACAAACTACTCACTGGGGTGTATTTATTAGTACACATCATCCTTGTGAACCAACTCAGACTGTTATTTTGAATGCCTGATTCATCCTGTTTATTATGTGACCTGGTAGCTGATGACACACAACCAAAATTACATCGAAAGTGATTGTTCAGCCTGTTGCTCTAGACTAGTCACAAATAGCGAATACCAATGTCACAGCAGCCGAAGGCAAAGTAAGGGACGCCAGCAAGTCAAGAACTGTTTTGCTCTTTGTTTTTCCAGTAGGCCTACAAGAAAGCACATAGCTTCAGTGAAACCAATCACAATGTTGTATCTTTTCAAATTGAACATCAGACAGGCCTACTGTCAGTTGGATTTTAAACAGGAAAGCTCTGTCTGACATACTGTATGCTCCTCAATGCATATGAAGTAGGCCTAGACCTTTGAGATGTAAAGATGTTATTTTCATAAGCATTCACAGGTTTTAATTCTACAGTAGTAATTTAACCACCTCATGAACTTGTGTTTAAAGGAACCGTAGCCTATGTAAGAAATAAATGTGAGCTTAACAGAATCATAAAATGGCCCTGATATATCACCAGATATGATCATTTCGAGTACTATTATCACTGTCAACAGCAATCCAGCCTGGATATTCCCATTACTAAAGTGAAGTTGTAGCCCTCAATGATATTAATGTTGTCATTATGTGTTTTGGCCCTCCACCTATCTGATTTCGAACGTGATTGTAGTACTAGTTTTGGCCACAAACGTATATGTTCTCAAAAGTGCAATTAAAAAAATGCATCTTTCCAGTGAGATCTGATGAATCAACCAAATAGAGTGCAAAGCTATATTGTCCATTTATGTTCTATCACGAGATGGTGGAAGTCAAAACGATGAAAAGGAAGGCTTTCTGTAACACGGTGACTATCTATGCAGGAATGTGTTCATGACCTTTACAGTTGTCTCGAGCAAAATTTGTCTGACACTGACAAAGCATTCCTAGTCTTTGAAAAAAGGCAAATAAGCCTTTAACCCAGCCCAATATTCCTCCCAGGGCTTGTTGCCATTGGGAGACTTTAACCACGTGACTAACGTGTACCTGCCTTTACCTGTTGCTATCTTTTTTTCGGCGCAATGTGTGTCAATTGACCTCAGTCCAGGAGAAAGGAAGAAACTGTTATGACATTTCAGTGAACTTAGAATGATGTGATTGGTGTGATTCGTTTATTCGTTTACTTATCCATAATTGATTTAATTAGTAGGCTATATTAGTGCAGCCTACCTGCACATATAAATATTTATTTTGTTTGAATCGAAATAGGACGTTTTAGAATGGCTTTATCTCAGATTCAGTGTATGGATGATGACCATGTTAATCCTCGAATTAACGAATCAAAAGCCGAGTTTCTTTACAGCGAAGACCACAGAATAGCGTTGGAAAAACTTTTCCAGGATGGACCAGCGGCATACGAGGCATATCTTAAAGAACAAGACATGCGGGGGTTTTTATCCGACCATGAACTGGAATATCTGTCTAGAACAGTGACGATATACAACCCTGGTGGTACAGATCAGTCAGAAATTAACGGAGTGGGTGAGGACTCTAAAGTCGCCTCGGAGTACTGGCCAGAGCGGTCTGACTATTCCATAAGCGAGCTGGAGTTGGGTTGGCCGGACATCACGTCCTACCGTGGAGTCACTCGTGCATTTGTTTATAGTCACCCACCAATGGATGGACAGCCACATATTAAGGAGCTAATCAGAAAGACAATTACGCAAGCTACAAAGGTAATTTCAAAAATCATAATACTTTTTTAATGAAAGGCTACCCTAATCGGCTCAATAATAGCCCGGATCAATAGAAATGTTCAAGAAGTTCTCCGTAGAGAAAACAGTGATAGATTAGTTCGTTGAACTTAAAAATATTTTTAGAATGACTTTCAGTTGTTGTAGCCCGTGTAATAGTTCTATCAATTGACAGAAATATGCTAAACACTTGTGGCTGGATAAGTTTCTTTATTTGGTATGGATTTCTTGGAAAAAAGTTTCATTAGCCTACTCACACTCAGCACACACACAGGCCTATAGATATAAACATTTAAGAAATTGAAAACAATGCATGTGATCTTTTGCATTGCCAGGTCATAGGAGTCGTCATGGACCTGTTCACAGATGTGGACATATTCAGAGATCTGCTGGACATGAGTTACCGACGAAGGGTGGCTGTATACATAATCCTAGAGGCCACGGGAGTCCCCCATTTCCTGCACATGTGCCAGAGAGCAGGCATGCATAAGGGACATCTCAAGGCATGTGACCCTTCCTGTCAGTCTAACTTTACTCCTCCAGCTCCGACATAGTTTTGAAGGTCACCTTCTCTGTGGTACTAACTTCACAAGTTCATTTTCCAGGGGATTACAGGAATGTACATACACTATGATGTACAGAAGTAGGCTAGTAGATAAAGCCTAATAAGCTGGCTGTCTGCAACAAAAATGAAAAAGCTAAGTTGTTTCCCAGAGTGGTGGTGAGAAGCAGAGAAAGTGAAATGTTTCAATCAACAATGCATCATAAATCACAAGGGCCTGGACATGGGACTTCAGGGCTCTGAATTTCAGGAGGGTATCGCCATACATTTCTTTGCTAGCCAGGCACGCTAGACCAACAGCGGCAGAAGAAAATTTTCTTGCATAGTTTGGCTTGCCAGGCTATTTCTTTGCATTTTTTCCTCTGTTTTCACTTGTATTACTTGAAAAGAGTAGCCTGGCTAGCACCAGCCTAAATCTCAAGTGAGATTTAATCTGGGGACCACCTATACATTTTCTCCTAGGGGACTTCAGGTTCCGTTTGTCCAAAAGTTAACGCATCATCTTGCCGTCTCTCCCCGTTCTGTGATTGGTTCCCAAATCCATGCGAAAATTTCGGCCATGGTCTCCAAGCTGCCGTGCAGTTCGGAACGAGCGGCCGTAGGGCTATTCTCAGGCTAAGAAAAGAGTGGGCTAAATTCAAATCTGGCCTAGTGCAGCAAGAAGGCTAGAGCTGGCCTCTTTTTGAGTCGTGATGTTTAGTAGACAGACACTTCTATCTAAAGTGACATGAACTCGCAACTGCAGGTTTGAGAATTGAACCTTCTCCACCCAATTGTCTGATGGTCACCAAGGGCAAATAATCCTTATTAGCCTACCTTGTCCTTTGGTATAGGATTTTTTGTAATGTGTATATCAAGCCAGATAGAGACATTTTGAAGAGACTGTAGACTGTAGACGTCTTGCATCAATGCGGCACCTAGCCATATTCTGCTCACTTCTACTCCATTATGCTTCTCATGGCGTTGTCAGTTGTACTAAAATTACTATAGACTTAGGCTGCATCTGAATACTCCTACTAGCCTACTTTGTAGCAGGCGAAGCACAGTACGTCACAATCCTAGTATGTCCGAATGTTATGTATGTAGTGCGTACCAAGTATTCGGATGCAGCCTTAGTTTAGCACCTGAGTAGGAAATGACAGCCACAGCAAGGAAATATCATGTTAGTTTGGTTTTGCACTAAATGTCACAACGTATTTGTATTTTGTCAATGAAGTAGATGTTTGGCATTCTAACTAGCATTACAAGAGAATCTCAGCAATTGTTACATGATCCCAAACATACTTTAACCTGTCAGTGTTCCCAATTTTTAGAGTCACGGATTTAATTTTAAAATACAGGCTGTGTCTCATGCAGGAACTTGGCATAGGAATTATTATTTCCTTAATTATTTGGGCCCCTAGGTCCTCAAATCACATTACTGGTAGTAATTATGAAATTATTGTGTTTTTTTATTTAATAGGTTTAATCATACCAATACGGGTAATGCTGCTGGCATCTTCTTTAACCTAGTAATTTTCTGTGGTTTAAAAATACTGTGTGCTGGTAAATGACCTGAGAGTCATTAAGTCATCAATTTGACTAAAGAGTGCAACGGTTATTTTTTTTATCAATATGACTCATCTCAGGATGATTCCTTATTTGATGATGGATGGATCCACAGTTAACTACTGGAAAACATACTGTATGATCCTTTTCTCCATGGTTATTGTGGTCCCATAGACCACAGAAAGTTAATACATTTCCTCTTTGACTCGTCAGGGAAAGCTCTGCCATATGACACCCCAGATTCTGTTCCTTTTCATCTTGATTTACAGTCAATTTATTTTGTTTGATTATGTTAGTATGATTTGTTTCTGCATGTGTTCGATTATCCTTAGAGCAAAATTTCACTTCACCTTAGTCTTCAGTCCATCACATTTTTTTTTTCATTCTTGTTCACTTTTTCTCCCATAGAATTTACGGGTCACTTATACTCGAGGTGCAGAGTTTCACAGTCGCTCTTCAAAGAAAGTTTGTGGCGTTGTAAGCCAAAAGTTCATGTTTGTTGATGGAGACAAGTCAGTGTCAGGCTCCTACAGGTGAGATGGCTAAAAACTAGTGGCCTAATTTAAACAATCCATATTGCAATCCATTTACTGATAAATTCATAAATCTCATTCAATTGAGGTCAATTCGGTTCCGAAATGTAATTCTGACAATGTACTGTAATGTCTACTTGTTGTGTGATTCCAGCTATACGTGGAAAGCATCCAGGCTGGACCGAAATGTTGTCACAATGCTCACAGGCCAGGCTGTGGAAACCTTTGATAGGCTTTTCCGGGATCTATTTTTCACCTCCAGAGCTGTCAACCTTTCTAGCCTTAAACTGGATGAGGAGCCTGAACCCGAACCAGCCCACCACCTTATCCAAAATCCACAAGTCACCGCCGCAATGGCTCGCAAGATGTACAGCGCCAAATACGCCCTGATCTCCAACTCCTCCCTGAAAAGCAACGGCACTTACTCTGGCAGGAACAGCTCAGGACATACCAATCCGCTGCCGCGATTTTTCCGCCAGCCCAGACTGTTCCAGGAGGAGCCGAGGATCCACCCGTGGCTGGTGGACATGCAGCGGGCCAACATGATGAACTACCTGCCCACCTGGCCTGAGCCGGACCCTCCGAGCGACGTCATCGGCATCATCAACATCCGTGACAACAGCAAGCCTTTTCAAGCGCACCTGATGCGCTCCGAGCTTTTCGAGACATCACAGGCCATCCGATTCAAGGTGCCGCTCCAAGTGTCTGAGGAACCTCTGCCTGAGAAGGCCATCCCTCGCCCACGCCTGGAACTGGCGGACTTTCTTCCATCTGGAAAGATGGACCAGCAGCCCATGCAGCCACTGAAGACCAAGGGTGAGCGGCTACGGATTGCCGATCTGGTATCGCAACCACCAGTTAGGCCAATGCATGATCAGGACAGTGTACTAACTTCTCCTGTAGGAAACCCGACAATGGTTCCTCTGAGTGTCATTACTGAGTGTGACAGTCACACGTCTGGGGTTAAGGGGAATACAAAGGTGAATTTCCTTCCTAACAAACGAAGCTCATTTGAAAACAGAAATATAAAATGTACAAAATGTGCCAATTTCTGTGATGAGACTGACACCTCTGTACTTCTTGTCCTTTTTGCACAGGGTCATAAGGATCGTCCCTCAGCTCCTGGCTGTGGCGTGAAGTCTGAACAGCCCCGATCCACTGCTTCTAATAAACCCAGCAGAGGAACAGTAGGCCCAACCAGTGATGCTGAGAAAACAAGATCTGTGGGCACTGGAATTTACAGAACTGACAGCAAATCTAATCTCAATGGTTCTCGAACACAGAACACTAAAAACTCTCAGTCTGATAAAACCAGAGCTATGGACAATGGTATTTCCAGGACTGAGAGCAAATCCAATGTTAATGGCTCTCGAGCACAGTCAGGTAAAAGCTCCTCATCATCTGATAAACATTCTCAGTGCAATGGCAATATGCCAGATAAATCTAAGCCTGCACATGTTAATGGACTGCACACGCATTCAGAAAATCCACTTGTTAGACATGGTAGTCAGCAGAGGATTGACAAGAAGTCCATTCAAAACTCTAAGACAGCTAAAGAAACTACCATTCTGACTAATGGCGATATGTCCAAACCACACAAATTTGAAAGCAACAGTCATAGCCACCAAAACGGTTTTAAGGAGCCAACTTTGTCTCAAAAGACAGAACCTCAAAACAATCACCTTCACTCAGAAGATATAATCAAGGCCGATATGCATCACTTATATCCAGAGAAGAAGACAGGCCAAAGGCAAAACATGGTGGAAAGGCATGTCAATCATTTGACGGCAGAGAGAAACAGTACTGCACCTGCAGTTTTAGAAACTGAACACAATGGCAATCTACTTGGGGATAAAGACAAAGCTGGCCAGCAGACCCTGCTAGGGAGAGGGAGTGCGAGTAGGTTTGACTTATTGCTACGGGAAGGAGGATGTCAGTACGCAAAAGAAGGATTGAGTTTCAACTCCTCTGAGCTGAGAGAGAGAAAAGAGGAGAATGAAGTGACAAGCAACAGCAAACATCATGCTTTGCCGGCCAAGGAAGGGAAAAACATTTGTCAGGACACACATTGGATTCCTGAGGAGGTGTTATTTATATCAGAGGAGGATGATGAGCAGAAAGAAATGGGTTCAGCTACACAAAGCAAGCCTCATGGATTATTTAAAAAGACAGAGCAGGCAGCGATGCCAAGTGTGAAGGAACAACTTTTAGATTTCTCTCTGAGAAACAAGCGTGATCAAGCAACTAAAACAGAGGGCAAGCACAGTGGACCGACAAATGCAAAAGCAGAGTCACCAACAACAACGAGGAACGGTGTCAAAAAACAGGTGGAAAAGAAGGGTGCCCAGCAGCTCTCGTGTGGAATAAGCACGAGCAACCTTGCGGTCTCAAAGGTCAAAGCCGAGGCAGGAAGACAGCCGAGGGACAAGATGGAGAAATCCCTTTACAAATCAACACAAGATCTCACGAAGCCCGTCAAAGCAGACAGCAAATCTGGAGCACGTCTGCAAACATCGAAAAAAGAGGGATACCAGACACCAACACATCGCGATAAACTAGTGCAGGAAGGAGATAGGGATCTCCAGGAAAGGAATGCACAGGAACAAGCCAGATCCAAGATGGACAGCGATGGAAAAAAGGTAAACTATATTTCTTTTTTTGTGTTTGTAGTGTTTACTGAGTATTTACTGAGTGTAGACTTTTTAAAGGAGTGCATCTTGTGCTACTGACACATTTAGAAGCCTTGGTAATTTTGGGGCAGGTCTGTCTGTTTCTGATGAAAAAACCCAGACATTTTAGAGAGGGCAATTGGCTTTGAAAGCATCATCAGGATTAGTTGTGTGCGTTGCATGAGAGGAACTCACACCCAGCACTTTTTTCTCTTTTTTTTGCAGGTGCACAGAGCCTCACCCAATCTATCTTCAAGAACACCGCTTGCCAACCAGACTCAAGGGTCGGCCAGAGGTTCTTCCGTCAAACCCGACTCCACTCCTCCCACTGCTCGTGCCACCACCCCGGCTAAAAGTTCGCTGAGGAACCTCCAAGGAAAAATGTTTAGCTCAACCAAGACCAGTGCTAGCAGCAAGACTTCCAACCAGGCCGCAATCAGCAGTATCAGCGCAAGCACTTCAACTCTTACTCTTATCGGACCTGTGCTCGCACGCCAGATGGCTGGGCAAGCCAACTCCCCCCTGGGTCAGTCCATGCCTGTCTTGGATAAATCAAAGACTGCCAGTTCCACCTCCAAATCCTCACTGTCCCTACAGAAGCTGTTGCCCCTCCGAAGCTTGAAAGAGAAAATCACCAGAACACCTAGTCAGAAAAAGTTGACTGTTGTGGAGAAGAAAGTGTGAAGGGCTGATGGTCACGGATAGGACTCTATAATCAACTACTTTGTTTGTGCAATGTTTTTACCAGAAAACAAAACTGCTATTTGTTTATTTGAAGGGAAAAAGTAAATGAAAATTGTTTCTGCATGCCCTGAATGAAACTTTTTACAGACATTAGCAGGTGGATGGACCCTGCAGGCAACTACATCATTTGATTTTATATGCTAAATGAAAAGTAAAGCAGACAATCTTTTTATCATATCTCTGAATGAAGGGACACTTCAGAGTCCCACAGACCCTTTATATGGAAATAAGATTTTTTGCTATGCTAAAGTAGTCAAACATAAGCAAACACAATCATTAAATCACCATATCTGAAATGACACTCTCACTCCATCAGTTTGGAGTGGAGGTTTCAATATATATGCAATTCCAGCTTCATCTCTTATATTGAATTCCTTTGTTTGTTTTTTCATTTGTTCACTTTTTCTAAGACATTTTTACATTGAGCGCTGAAAACAAGTATTGTTTTTTTTTTTGGAGGGAGAAACTAAGCCCATCACACATGTGAGCAACTGAAACTGGATTACTTTGTCTGTTGGTAACGGGAAACTGGAAAGACATGCCGCTGGTAAAAAAAAAAGATGGCTGATCTGTCTTTGCAGGGCTTAACCTTTAATAAAGAAACAGGCAGAGCCTGATAAGTCACCTTCTCGTCTTAGGGTGCAGTAAGTAAACTCCTTTTCTCACGGTCAACATCTGTTAGAATGTCAGCTGTGCTGATTTTAACATGTTCAGAGATGGTGAACCACCATCAATATACTGGTGCCTGGCCTACTTACCATTCCATGTTTACCAGGAGGATCTATCTGCAACAAGACCTCTTTTTTTTGGGGTTGTGGGAGCAGCTTTCGGTGCTTGCTAAAACAAAAATTGATGACTGTTTTTCTTGGCTCTTAAAGTCTTTGTGTGCAGTTTTATTGTTGGCATCGACACACATTAGCAAAGCAAGGAAAGAAAAAAACAGCCGCCATATACTTCAAGAGGCATGCAGATTTAATGGAAGCCCTGAGGGTCTGTGACGCTCATTAAATGTGAACATGGTGCACATGTCAAGTGAAAACTGGAATGGCTTTTCTACATGTGTGATCGGTATTGACTTTACTGGTAAACAAAACATTTAAGAGATGCTTTACAGGCAAAGCCATGGCCTATCTGTTGCACTAGGCAAATTCTGTGCTGTGGTCAGGGTTTGCTGGTACTAGATGTGGCAAAGCACTAATCCAGTCTTTTAAATTAACTCAAGCTCTACATCCACATGTGGTTGGCACAATGTTGTATCACCAGCCAGTGTTACTATGTTCTGAGTGTTTTTTTAATGTAGCCTAATTTTTATGTTATTTTGACTAGTGTTTTTAGTGGTGTTTAAATTTTACACTGAGACAGAAATAAACAATTGTAAACAGGATCAAAAATGATTGAGACAAGTGGTGTCTGTAAACTATTTTTCATTAAAACTATAGCTTTGAATATGTGATGAGCTTGGTATTCTTATTTACACCGAAATAGAGTGTTTGGATAATGTATTGGTTTGAATATGAATGTTTTTGTTGTTGATGTATAGTAACATTAATAAATACTGTATGATCACTTCATAAGCCTTGGTCAAGTATAATAATAATGCAAAGTTACAACATTAGATAAGGCTTTGCTAAATTATAGTCAGAACATCTGCTTAAAAAATAATTAATTCAAATAAATTCAATTAAATTGCCCTCGCTGTTCTAAATTCTGATGTGATTATTTTGCACTCTATTTCTTGAAAACCTGCCACCCTGACGGTCCAGATTTATGAGCTCTCCAAAAAGATGTAGGCCTTTAGGTGAGAATTGAGTGTGGTTAAATAAAACTTGACATGACGTGAGGATCCGGGAGTTTTTCTGACCTGAATGCCAGTAACATCTTTGCATGTGGAAATGATAAAATGTTGTCATGTTTTATGAGTGCTGAGGGCTCTGCTCTGTCTCCATCCACAAGCACATGCTCTTGTCAAACACAGACTGATAGGATTTTAAATATGAGCTTAGAAACAACTCTACTGAAGGACAAAATAGTTCAGAGCAGATCTGTATGCAAAAGCCTGCACCTATCTTTCAGCCCAAGCAAATTTTGTATGAGATCAGCTACAGTGACATAAAATTTCCTCTCTTGTGCAAGAAAAAAAAAACACAATAAAAAACATTTAACTCTGAAACATATTGCATGCATACTGAAAGTGTTTTCTTTATGTCTGTTTAAGACATGTCTACAAAGAGAGCATGCAACATGTCAAAGTTTTCCACTGAGAGACAGGAGTATACAGTAAAGAGTGAGCTGTGTGCAGATCTGAGAGGGCATGGAAAAAATGCAGTTTTTCCACTATTTCTACGTACATGCTTCACGGCTCTCTGTTACTATTTCTACGCACATGATTCAAGGCACAAACCTTTCACGGTGCATGCTAACACTGCATTGTATTGGAAAATAGAAAATTCAATGTCAGTCCAGGGGAAGAAAGCTGCACTGTAAAATAGGATTTGCAATGCTTACTGGAAAAATGTGTGGAAACTTGTTGCCTCAAACAAGTTAAGTAACCATAACTAGTCTCTTTCAAGTTATGGCAAAGATAAATTGAAAGAGACAAGTAATCTTTACTTACCTTATTCGAGGCAACGAGTTTCCACACATTTTTCAAGTAATCATTACAAATCATTTTTTACAGTGTGAGGACAAGGCTGTTGTTGACTCTGCATGGTGACACAGTCACTTGATCATGTGCGAAACAATGTACAATAAAATAAAATTGTACAATATAAACAGACATACAGTATTTCCAACACATCATAAGGATATTATGGCACTACTTCAGAACCATCCTTTCCAGAGAACTAGTAAACTAAAAACTAAAATGAGGACAGGGCAACGTCCAAAAGAGATTAGGATAAGGTCACCCAGTACTGTAGGCCTATAGGAAAAAGAACCAGAAAACTTGATACAATATAGATTAAATAGCGAACCAGCAATGGGGCATAGTAAAATGACACTGAAAGTAAGTTTCTCTGCCCCATTTGGTCAGCGTTAGGCCATTCACTATTCAGTCTACACTGTAAAAAATGATTTGTAATGATTACTTGAAAAATGTGTGGGAACTCGTTGCCACGAATAAGGTAAGTAAAGATTACTTGTCTCTTTCAATATATCTTTACCATAACTTGAAAGAGACTAGTTATGGTTAC
>JASCQY010122583.1:0-14395 GCA_030264315.1 Sardinella tawilis
CACACACACACACACACACACACACACACACACACACACACACACACACACACACACACACACACACAGATGTTTTCTTTCCCTTCTTCTGTTTTTTTTTTTCATAACACAATCTCACTCCTCGTTTAGGTGCCCTAGGGACTAAGAGCTAAATTAAACGCTGTCAAGCCTGAAGTAATGACGACCACAAGAAGAAGAAAAAAAAAAAACAGCATAGTGTGTGAATGAGTAGCAGTGGGAAATTCGCTGTACCCCATTAATGGCCGTCAAAGAGGGTCAGGGGACCTTTCTAGAATATTCTGCCTCATTTCTGATAACTCATTGACTACCCTGCAGTGAATCAGACAAACTTGTTGTCACAGGACACAGTAGGTTACATCAAACAGTGCCATGTCCACAACCGCAATGTTACGTAAAACTGCCTCCCCGCACTGCTGTAGTTTTAGTGCTCAGCTAGGGTTTTTTTATCCCCCTGCTTCTAAAGGGCACGCCAAGCAGTAAATCATGAATAATTGAAAAATAGAAAACAGCTAAGTAAATCTAAATTATCTGTGGGCTATATTTGTACAGCTGATAGAGGCAACATCACTGTAACTCTGGCAAGGTGCCTAGTGATTGCAGCTGACAGTCTTTTTCCTCTTGTGCATCTCTCTCTCTCTATTTCTCTCTTTCTCTCTCTCTCTGTCTCTCTCTCTCTCTCTCTCTCTCTCTCTCCCTCTGTGCCTCTCTTTCTCCCTGCCTCTCCAACTGTCTCCATCTTTCTCCCTGGCACTCTGCAGGTCTTAAATCTGTCCTTGGTCGGCGTGTCCTGGGCCCATCCCTCTCTGCAGTCCCACTGGGCCCTGCACTATCAGAACCCATTAGCTGAGGCCAAGGTGGAGAGCTAACAGCACAACAGCAGCTGCTATACAGTAAGGTCATCCATGTGTGAGAGAGAGAGAGGGAGAGGGAAAGCGAGAGAGACAGAAAGTGAGTGAGTGACTGAGTGAGTGAGTGAGTGAGTGAGTGAGCATAAATGTGTGTTATTTTCCATTTTATTTTTCTTTACCAAGCCTACTTTTTATTTGCTGTTGCATGTATACACACCATACTGCTTTGGCAATATTGCAACTTTTACAGTGATGCTACTGCAATACATAACCATGAATTGAACTGAAATTGAATTACATGAGTACAAAAGGGAGAAAGAGGAAGAACAGACCCAAAAAGTGAAATACTAATAAAAAAGAATAATTCACAAAGAGAGAAAAGAGAGGGGAAGGAAGGAAATGAGAGAAAGAGAGGAAGGGAAGGTGCCTGTTCTGCTTGCCATCACACTGCCAAGCAGAGATACTCCAATCAGCAGCAGGTCATTAACAGGTTGTGCCGTTAGCGCTGTGTGAGGCTATACAGTGGTGTCATGGCTACAGCGTGATAAGGCACTGATCCAAAAGGACTTGTGAAACTGTTGTGTTACATTCCCTTCTTTATTGGACTTGGAAATAAACTTGGACTTGAAAAAGAACTGCCCTTTATTGCTATAAAAAAGCTACTGTGACCAGGGTTGCAGAGAACGGCTCGAGGGAAAACCTGAGCATTACCTGGAAAACCACTTGGTCTTGTTTGGTGAAACTGAAAGCTTGAACGGTCTGATTTCCAGAGAAGTGATGATATCTGGGATGTTTTTCTTTTCTTTTCTTTTCTTTTTAACCTGAGTTGTTGCAACCATTTGAAACTGTCAGAGAAGACAGGCGTAACCCCAGTGGGTTAGCAGCAATTATTGCTAGACAGCATGATTTACAGTAGATGTCACGCAAACAGCACACCAGTCAACTGTCATGGAAGCCAGTGGGGTATGGTCCACTCCATTTGTTCTACTCTTTGACTATCAAACAGTAGGCCTACTTCTGCATACTACATGTAAGTGGTTGCATAAATGCAAATTTTTTATTATCAATTTCAAAATTATGTTTTGGTAACAGCACAGCTGCTTCCATTAGGTAAAACATACATAATGCCTTTGCAATCCACTACTAAGTGCCTATCTACATTTAGCATGTATTTAAATATTAAAAACAACTAAATGATTCACTAGAAATTTTATGAACAAACAATTTAGGCCAACGGTTTAACAAACAGCTTAGAAAGGGCACAGAAACCAACACTATCCTAAGGCAGTAGAATGGATCAGTATACACTCAGCCAAGACTGAATGCCAGTAAAAGCTGCCACATCATTCTTTGCAAACCCAAGAGTACCACTCTGTGTTTTGATATTTCACACACACTCCCCATGAGTCCATCAACAACCAGCCGACTATGAGGAACCACACACAGCTGTGTGTTATTTCCTTTTCTTCAGTGAGAACAACACTACTGCTTGCCTTTCAGACTCTGGAGTGAATCACTCCTGTGAATGGCCTTGTGGAATGGCCAAGGAACAGAGCCCATGATTCCACCCACAGGCCACCTCCCCCCCAGTCCCTCACCACATAGTCCACTACTCAACACAAGAAACAGCACAAACACACAGAGGAGATCTGTACAAATGAAAGGAGAGTCTCCTTGCATGATTGTGAGGTTCGGCACAAGGCCCAGTGTCCTAGAGCAAGCAGAAGAAAGGAAGCTTGTGTCCCACCATGTGCCTAGATCTCTCAGTCTTCTTGATTCTGAGGCTTCACTGAGTGGCTGCTTACCGAAAAAGAAAAAAAAAATCATCACCAAACAGCAGGTGGTTTCCAACATCATCCTCCTGTTAGGTGTACACTTTTAAGCCTGCAAGAGGTGATTTCCAACATCAAACTTCTGCAATAGGTGCAATAGTGAAGCTGATTAGCTGTCTGAGATTCTCTGTCCTTAAGAGCACTCTACGTAGGTGTGTCACTCAGCCTTTGCATCTGAAGTTGTTTGTGTGTGTGTGTGTGTGTGTGTGTATCTCCAAGGGCAGGAAAGGACAAATCGAAGACGCCTCACCGCAACAAAAAAAGAAAATAATCTAGCAGTGACTTAAAGCAGGACTCAAGAGAAGTGAAAATGAGAATTGAAACTAGCAATCTTATGTCTGTTGTAGGCCTACTAATATTTCATTTAATTGGGTGGAGACCTGAAATTCCACACATATGTTCATTCACACTAAACAAATTGTGCCCTCGGAAGACTAAAATAAGTTTGAAGCAAAGCCTGTGGCAGAACAAACTAACAGTGTTAGGTTAGACATATCGGGGAGGCCTGTGAGTTAACGCCTTCTGACCTAAATAGACTCAACAGGAGCTCCTAAGAGAAACCTGATTCTTCTTCTAAGGAACACTTTCAAGCTAATTATTATGTATTATGTCTCTGTAGAAAGCCTCTGACAACCTAAACCATTCTGCATTGAGATTTGCTTTGCTTTGAATCAATACCTCTCAGTTAAAGGGTACAGCCTACAATTGTACTACAATTGTTTTTATCCTCTTCGATCAAAATTCCACTGTGCAGTCACTAACCATTCTGTTAACCTACAAGTCCTTAAGCATAGTGGTTCCAAACAATTTCCTTCTATAATCAACTTCCTTGTATAGGCCTAACTGCACAGCTTGTGCTCAGAAAAAGCTTTGAGTTTGTAATCCTGTAATACTGTGAATGGACATCAAGACATTCACAATCCCAAAGCAAACCACTATGGTGCTTCAATAGCAGCATGAAAAGAAGGGGTGCCAGTCTAATTGACTGCTAAGCTCAATTGAAACTGGACTGTAGACAGCTTTGAAAACATGGCTTAAACTTGCTATGCTTGTTGAGGAGGATCTGTTATCACAGTCTACGGCTTCTTAATTGAGACTGACCTCACACCCATCACAAAGTGAGAGCTGGATCACAAATGAGAACTGGAGTGCAGAGCTAGTTTAACCAGTAAAATTACCATGTGTTTGCAGCTCTGGCCCATTTAGCTTCGTAGGAAATCACTGCACTTGTTTTCACTGGAAGCAACTCCTATCAACATCCTAGTGATACGCCTAGTGTTTGGACTGCATCGCTAACTGCGAACTGTAAACATGCTTTATATGCTTAACCTGCACTAGTAAGGCAAGGCCCACAATTTGAAAACCGTAACAGGTGAAACAGCAGAAATCCAGTGTGAATCAATCCATAGTCCTGTTGTTCCAGATCTGAAGTGTTGTTGGTGGGGGGAAAAACTTGATACAACATAGTTTGATTAGTGAACCGGAAGGGAACATGCTATGCTGTATCGCATTTCCTCTTTCTTTTCCCTACATACAGAACTCTGTGACTTTAAACATAGGGCTAATGAATCACACTCAATTTCTCCTTTAAATTAAAAGGAGCATGCACAGTCTAGCATGGGAGTGCTTAAACACCATTTAATTTAGGCCGTACTTAAAAGTAAAGAGCATTACATGAGTATAGGAATTACAAACATTGCACAGTGACATCAATTATTTGCAAAATAATTGGATGATTCAAAGAAATCGTCCCAGAAAGTGGTGTGGTCAGTGATGAGTGTTTAGCAAACAGATAAAAGCAGACTCTGTGCTAATTGCATACAATACATACATTTCATAGCAATCCGATTATTTCTGACAGTGTTCTCTGACCTGTAGCTCTGTGTTGTCAGCTATTTAAAACTAGGCTTAGGTTCCCCTGTCTCACATTTCTGCAAAACGAATATTGTGTGACTTTCATTTGCCACCCTTGAATAACCACAGCCCGAAATAACCAATGTGATATGCACAAGGTCAGACAAAGACTCCGGGGGCTCCCAAAGATAATTTCCTGTCGACTTTGGTTGACATTTGTGACTCTATTGTGTGCTTGCATTAGCATGCTTGCTAACTAGACCCTATGAATAGCCACACTTTCCTCCTCATCTCAAAAGCAGCACGATTACTGGAATTAGATCTCACACTGAATCACTCACTGTAGACATAAGGCATGAAAAAGCCAAAAATGAGATGAAAAGCGAACAGGTCATAATTGGATAGACGAAAGCGTCTCTAAATGCCAAGGCTGTGCAAACCACCAGAGCCCAGGTCGTGAATGCCTCACCAGAATGCTAAATTACCCATTAGCCACTGCCTCAAATTCTTGGAAAAAGCTCGACAGAGGGGCTGCTTTGAGAGAGCCACATGGAGATGAAAAAGAGGAATGACTCATCATCATTTAACAGACAAGAGGCTCTTTCAAATTCACCTCCACTGGTCTGTGTCAAGTCTTCCCTTTCCTGGGCAGAGTCACATTCAATGGTCACAGAGAAAAGGAGGGAACAAAAACAGGTACTGAAAAGTGTCACTGTCAATGGGGTGGTGCCACACAATGTTTTCTCTATCACAGAGTCGGCTACCCTGGGACTGACCGATTGGGTTTGAGGCTCATGAAACACTGTGGACTAATCCGGCTTAGCGCACAGCTGGCAGCTTTTTGGCTGAGGTCCCACACAAAAGAGGTGTTATATGTTTGTTTACGTAGGTGTATTTATTTGTTTTCCAAAAAGTTCAGGCTGAGCAACAAGCCACAGTTAAATGTTAGAAATCAATATAGAATTGATTATTTTTGCTAACTTTTACAAGCATGACTGGTTACCACATTTAGGTGATTACAAAAAACAAACAAACACAACAAGCAAAAAAACAAGCAAAACCCTTGTATCTCTTGGTTTCCAATTGTCTCTATCTCACCTACAGTACTTGACATGACACATGTAGACCCACAGATCAGAGATACATATGTCCACACATACTCAAGCTTTGAGAGTCTGCTTATCACAGACTAGTGGTGTTAAGGCTGATATACTGCAGTGTTTAAGCCTGCAGTATGTGAATGTGGGCTCCTCCACATGCCTTGCTGGAATGCTGATAAACCTCAGGGGACCCTGGCTGTGATATGCAGGCTTCTGTTGTCACCTATCAGCACCACGTCATTACAAAGACCTCCACACACTGGCACACTCCGCTTGGGACATCCTACAGTATGAGTCTAAAATGACATTTACTTTCAGGAAACTCATCCACATAACACACTGGTAGCGCTGGATGAGGAAACCATTGTGACTGTCTAGGAAATTTAATAGGTCACCCTGTCATGCAAGACAAGTTGGATTAACACTCCGCACATAGAAACGGACGACTCAATAGAGGAACCAGAACAAACCAATAAATCTCCCCTCATTCTCCACATTCCTTGCAAGTGTTCATGGTAACAGCAGCAATATCATCCAGGCCCATTCCAGAGCTTTATTTCCTGGCAAGGTCATCTTGTTTAGGGCTCTGTTTGTGTGTGTGTGTGTGTGTGTGTGTGTGTGTGTGTGTGTGTGTGTGTGTGTGTGTGTGTGTGCGCGTGCGTGCGCACAGGCCTGGTGTGTGTCAGTGACTCATCTTGTGCTGACAATTCCTTCGGCCACGATTCAGAGAAACCGACCCCCTCAGCGGACCTCATCATTACAGATGGGAAGTGAGTACGACCACAAAAACAGAAAGGTGACAGTGGTATAGTGCGAATCAAAGACAAACCAGGAAACGATTCAGAGCTGATGGAGATTGATGAAATAATCAACATTAAATAAATGTGACTGGTAGCTAGATAGATAGATAGATATACAGTAGGTAGATAGATAGCTAGATAGCTAGCTAGCAGCTAGATAGCTAGATAGCTAGATAGCTAGATAGATAGATAGGTAGATAGATAGATAGATAGAGACAATTTATCCCAAAGGAAATTAAAGTGTCCAGTAGCATACACATCAAGGCACAAAGGCACAAACACAATGGCATCCATGCAAATAAACATACATATGCTACTACAGGATGGAAGCCACATTAGCAAGTAAGCTGCTATTGAAATGAAAGTTTCATTCTCTCTGTACACTCTAAAGAATCTAGTTCTAGTGAGTGTGACAAGTCACGCACAGATGCAGTCTGTCACGCACAGAGCCAGTCATCATTGGAGACCAAGAGAGAGCAGACCAACCAGTAATGCAGTATTTATCATTTTGTAAAACCTCCCTTTAAAGTCACGTGTAATCATGAGGGTATTTCAGCAGTCCAGTATAAGCTTGTTAAGTATTGTCAGTTGGAAGCAAACAGAAACCATTCATTTTTTGGCTATGATCATGTCAGCTTTTACACAATTTCATTCTTACCAAATACAGGCTAATGGTGGCAAGAAGTCATTTTAAACATACACATTTAATTCTTTTAAACCAGCCATACATTAAAACAGTAAACTCTTCAGGGACCTTGTGCACACAACATGTTTCTGTCTGGATTGGGGACTTTGGCATGTGGCCAGCTTGATTTACTCCTAAAAATGGTTAAGAGACCAGTCGCACTCACTGACAATTTGAAACATGACACTAAAATTCAAAATTGTTCCCTGCAGGTATCAACACCAAGTCAAGCTCTTGAGATTTAATCTGCACTTTCCTTTCTGTGTTTAACCACAAACTTTTCAGTAGGGGAGTCGGAACTGTCTTCTGCAGATAACCATTAGTTTTGAGTGTAAAGCTTATCAGATTGGCCTCTTTTCTTCAGAGGAGCTGTTATCTTGATAATTGATGGACTAATACATTTGATTTATTCATTTATTTTTAAAGATCACAATTAGGCCTACACATAAACGACAACTTTTATCAATTCTTCACCTACAGTACTTCACCAAAAGAGCAGAAAGAGGTTTGAGTTTTGAGCGATGTTTGACCTGCACAAGTTAAAAAGCAAGGATAGTGATTAATTATGGCACATTCTTGTGTGGGTTATATTAGCCAAGTTGAGCTAAATTGCCCTCTACTTTGATTAGGCTAAATGCATGAAAAGGGCGTGTATGGATAATCTTCCAAAGGAAATGACTCATTGGGGAGATCCACATGGAGCACAACAAACAGTCACGATAACAGCTCATATTGGCCTTATAAACTTAAGAGTCTTTATGGCTCCTGCATAAAACTCTTTATCGGCACAGATACATACATGCTGCTTTGATTGAGGAGTATATGCCATTAAGTGCTTTAGTGATAACGGCACATTGACCTCATGACCCTGTTTCTCAGTCAATCTGATACTGCACATTTAGCAGATGAGAGGTCATCTCAGGTGACAAAGATCGCAAATGTAAGCATTAAAAAAAATTCTGTTCAGTTCAGTATTTGTTTGAAAAGGACACATGAAGGTGAAACATTTGTTAAGGGTTATACAAACACAATGTGACAAGTTCAGTAGTTTTACTACTTTGTCCTAGTATTTTTGCGCCATTTTCCTTTATTTGTGCAGTGGCATGTTGTAAATCATTCCAGAACAAACTCATACTATCCATTGTGTAGCACTGTTAGCCTCTATTCTCCAGCCCTGTGTAGGCGCCATGCTGCACACACCCCTTAAAGTGCCTGGGTCCAAGTAAGCTGGTATGAAGCGGTCTAAAGCCAGCCTAATCAAAAGGCTTGGCGAGATCAATTTTTTACGGCAGTAAAACATCATGGCATAGTAGTCAAGTCCGTGGGACAGTGATAACACAAAAATGGGCCATTGTTCCAACAAGGTAAGCTCTTTGACACCTGTGTACTCTCACGCCCACGTCAAGTGGCCTAAGTATGTTTGTGGTAGATAAGAGTAACCGATGGACCTTTCACAACACAAACATGCATTTTTAGTCATCGGCAAGGTAAATATATATATACAAACAATGCACAAAAGCTCTCTTTCTAACCTGGCCATTACTGTGGATGACTACATTAGTCAGTAACCAATCGAGTTGGCTTTGGAAAATGGCTTAAGAGAACCATTTTCTCATGTGTCAGGATTGCCCTGCAACAGTGACACAGAAAATGATGTGCAGATCCTGCCTTTTTACTATGGTAACAAAGAGTTAAACTGCTTCATTACCAGATGCACAGTTAATTCAATATTTAATACAACTTTGGGTATTCTGTTCCACCACTATTTGTTGAGACCATAACATAGTCCCATAGCCCTGACAAGGTGTGTAATATGTGAGATGGGTACCTTGGATGAATTAGGTGCTCCCCTTGGCAGGATATTAACACTGGCATTGAAATTGGCATCTCTTGCAAGGAGGCTTTCAGTGGAACTATAATGGGGGAAATTGTTCCCTATCCCCACCGGTGCACTTGAATGGCAGCTCAACATGACAAGCTGTTATCAATAATGAATTGAATCTGAAACATTTATGCGTTGTTCCTGCTGTCGCGCCAGTTCCTTGAAACCCCTGCAAAACACCTCAGCCTTCTGCTGGGGTAATTACACCACTGTAAGCAGAGCAGTCTCAGAGAGGCCTGTGTGGTTCCCCAGTCATAACTAAGAACATGGTCAGAACGTGGCATGATGACTGTATACCATTATTGTATTTTTATTGTAAGCCAATGCCAACAAAGTGTCTTTAAAGTGAAGGGAAGGGAAGACGGCAAAGACAAGCTATTAGATTCTCAATCTGGTTGGTGCTTGAAAGACCAAAGACGGGTGTTTGCTACCCACTCCATTTCAACCAAAAGAACTGTTCATAGACCTTTTCAGCAATAAAAACAAAAACAACACTTGAATATTGTACTTCATTTCCTAACTACTTGCCCTACATTAAGATCACATATGGAATGCTAAAATGGAAACTTTTTGGGAACACCTTTGACTCTAATAATCAATCTCTCTTGAAACAGTCTGGAATGGAGCAAGATAAGTGAACTGTGTACCGACTGATGGCCAGATGGGATAAAACAAAAGGACTTTATGTTCCTAAAATGGCAAATACTAAAGAAAGTTCAGTGAAAGGTGACTTGACATATCGTGTAAATTTCAGGAAGTGTTCTGGAACAGTAAACATCATTTACTCTTCTAAATCATCCATCTGTTGTTTCATTGTGACTAACAATAAGCGGCACCTCATGGCAATATGTTGAGTGTTAGACTACGCCACAGGCAGCACTGAGGTGCTTTCTTTCCCTCTTTTGTTCATGCCGACCAATGTTTGCACTTCAAACGGCAGAGTTGGGTACGGCGCTTCAGACATGAGGTAGGTGAGTTGGGTATAGTGCTTCAAACGTGAGGTAGGTGACACATTGCAGAGTTAGGAGCCTGCTGCTGGCTCACCAAATACGCTGTAATTGAGTTCCCAAGAGCAAACAGCTCACACACAAACACAGACACACACACACACACACACACACACACAGACACAGACACACAAACACAGCCACAGCCACAGCCACAGCCACACACACACACACACAAACACAGCCTCTTCAATTTTACAGTGACAACTAGGCCTAAAATTTCACCTCTTCCCTGGCCACGAACAAGTGCTTAAAGGGGAACGCCGGCAGTGATGTGGGCAAGCTGCTAACATAAAAGCTGCGTTAGTGACTTGCCCACATTGCCACGCTATTTTGCTGCCTTGCTAAAATTGCTATAATTCTATTCAGGTAGCACCGTTTCATTTAATTTTTTGGCAGCTGATAGTACTCAACCACCGCTACCACTGGACTGTGGGTTGGGACGTGCTGGCGTTCCCCTTGAAATAACTGATAGAACATAGTAGTGCTGCTGTGTTGAGTGCTTATGCCGTCAGAGCCGATTCAAGCTCTTCCCAGAAAGGGGTGATGCAGCGTAATCAAGGATCTTTGCTATTACACACTTTGCATTCCATACTTTCACCCACACCTCTCCTAATAATCTTATCTGCTTTAATACATCACAGATTAGGTGTTACAGCACACAATAACAGATAGGCCTACGCCATCATAGAGACTGATAATTACAGGTACCAAGTCACTGGTCCGTCTGTTTATGATCACTCGAGGTAACTGGGTTTACAGGCCATTCAGAGCTATTTATAGGGCCAAGACAATAAGCAGAACAAAGGATGAAGGAGAGGTCACATGGAATTTCTTCAAGTATGTGAAGGACAGGTCAAACACACTGTCAGGGCTGAAAGTGTGAATGATGAATATGTACAAGGCAGCTCAACTCAACAACATACTGTAAATCTTTCTGTGGCCTGAGTGCTTAGATAAATGATACATACTCGGTGTCAGTCTGTTTGAATTATGACTAAGTGGAATTGACACAGCACTTCAAGACAAGTCAATAAGGAGAGAAGTCAGTACACACACATTTGGAAATTGACTATTTGATGCAGTGCTCTCTGACAAAATAATGCAGAGCACATGCCCCTTATTTAGCAAAGCAACAAAGCATTGGTTATGGGCCAGTACAGAATTGAAGAAAACCCACTAGTTTCAACGCTGCGTTACAGTGACAATATAGTAGTTAAAGCTGATGCACTTTGGCCTCTCTCTCTCTCTCTCTCTCTCTCTCTCTCTCTCTCCCTCTCTCTCCCTCCCTCCCTCCCTCCACAACATCAAGAACATCTTACACCCCCCCGTCTCTCTGAAAGAGTGGCATAAAGGGAGAACAGCAGATATGTGAGGTGTACTGTATAGGCCTACTGTACTGTGTGCCATATGCCTCATAGACTTACAGTACAGTATTTCGACACCATACTGCAGAGGTAAAACAACAGGGCTCAAAAGATCTCTGTCCCACCCTACATCACTGATGAGGTGTGAAACAGCAGCCTGCAGACTGTTTGCCACAAAAACAAGAGCAAATAAACAAACTGTCATGGCACAACACTAGCCCAGAAACACAAAAATCAAGATCCTAAATAGGATAAGCTTCTAAATAGGAAACACTTCCATTTAAGATCAAGCACTTATCTGCATCCGGGACCAAAGCATAAAGGTAGCCTACTCTCAGGGTTGATTAATCATGAATTCATGAACTGACTTCATTCTAGCTCTTGGACAAGCTGAACTTCAGAGGTTAAGATGATACCTGTGTGCTTTTAATTGTGTGTGACAACTCCAGGCATGTGATGGTGTCTCATTCAGGAAACAATCAACCCAGATGAAGAGTACATTAGTTAGGCCAACTGCACGACGGATTTATTCAGGTCAGACATGACAGCATATGGCCCCAGTCTTTAATCAAAATGCATCGGCTCCAGTCAGTTCTCTTCTGAGAGCATGACAAAAGTAAACCAGTAACCACAGTTAGTAGGCTACAGTAACTGCTAAGGTGCAACACAAAATGTCATGTTGTGTAACATGTGGCCACTAGCCTTTATAAGAACATAAATATTTCACATGAACAGAGCAAGTGAAAACCTCCAGAGTGAAGGTGCTGTGTGTGTGTGTGTGTGTGTGTGTGTGTGTGTTTGTGTGTGTGTGTGTAATGTTTGGGGGGCATCAGTTGTAGCCTAGGGTTAGTCTTTAAACCAAATTTCTACATATGGGTTGCTCCTACTTATTTTGGGTACTGCTGCATATAGCCAAAACCCAAACCCTTAGCCTACTTCTGGTTGAGAAATGCTGTAAACATGCTTCCTTGTAACTTTAAAGCAGTATACTGGTAGTCAAATAACCTGTCGGACTGCCAGTCAAGGAACCCACTTGTCGACGGGTCATTTAACATTTCAGATACATATTTCAGGGGTGTAAGTCATTATTGCAATAGAAGGCCACAGTGTTACACTTACCTAACTTCATGAGGGAAGCCAACAGTACCCATAACGATATTTCAAACGGCATCCCTACATGTGCGAAATCGAAGGACAGGACGGGAAAGGGTTTTTTAGAACTTTTGTTGTGACTGTCATGTCCGTCATGGTCTTTGGTGGTGATGTCATGCTGGTTATGGTCTCCGTTCGTATTGATGGGGATGTCTTGAGAGCTCGCTGTCCCAAGTGGTAACAGTGTGCCCACCAAGAACACCACCATGGTTACTGAGACTAGTCTTCTCTCCATTACACTTTTCAAACAGCTGGGTGAACGAGCCAGGAGTCGACAAGCCATGGCGAGAAAACTTTGGAGAACTTCTTAATCTGGAGCGAAAAATGAGTTGATGTATCAGAGAAATTTGTCAAAACTTAAATAATGTTTCATGACTATCTAACAGGAGGTGCAACTCTGCTTGTTCTTGTTCTCCATAGTATCCTCATTCATCGTCCCCCCGTACACTTCCGAGCCTGTTGAAATCGAGTTGAGAGCAGCACACCCTTTCCAGGTCGGCTTGTAAAGCAGGAAATGTGAGGAGAAAAGCCCGAACTGAAGACTAACGTCAGGCTACTGATTAGATTTGCTGGACATCTTCTGCAGTTGCACCACTTTAAGTACTTCAAAATGAGTCATCAGTTAGAATACTACAGGCTGATTTAGTGTCTTGACGATTCAGCGCTGGCATCACTCAGTTGTTAGTTACTCTGACGAGCAAACACAGCACTCCGAGTCTTTCCATCATGACAGATCATGGGCAAGTAACTAACGTTAGAGCGCTGTCAACTTTGCGTAATCTTCTGGATACGATGAAGGAAGCTGGAATCGGCAGGTATGTTCGCAATTATCAGGAGACTCGCAAGGTGCCGTGAGATGCGCACTCGACGTTGTTTCTACAGTATGCTGTCCCAACAAAATGAAACGTGCCCCTGAACTCAAGAATGAGGATGAAGCCTTGTCGTAACCCGTAAGCGCCTGCTGTGTAGGTTACTTCCTAGGCGGGTCCTCCTCTTGTGTCCTTAGCCTAGTGTGTCTTGACTGAGCCACGATATCGGGTTATTGCCCGCTGGCGAAGTATGCTCAAGACCTGTGATGTTAGTTAAATATCCTACAACCTTCAGGACACACACCCTTCCAGGAGGGGAGGATGGAAATGGGAGGAGGGATAAGACTGAGTGGCTGAATTGTTTGCTTAACTACAGTGACATCTACTGTACAGGCGGGAAACGCATGCCGTCTTGAGATTATGTTTGCAGTTTTACGCGATGACAGCGTCTGTTGAAGAACAATAGCCTATTATCACATCCAAATAGACAGGCCTATATTTTTTTCGAGTTAATGTCCACCCCTTGTCGACCTCTTATCGTAGGCTGTCCATTGGCGTGAGCAGTCTCCGTCCTTCAAATCCTCCTCAAGGATACCATGAACCCCCTGCTGGTCTGACTGCAATGCAGTTAGAGACGCTGCCTAATGCAGGCGGCAGACACGTAGACTGGTGTTCCAGTGGAGCCAACAGTAAAAGTGCTGAGTCGTATTGTTTTTTTTTTGTTTGTTTGTTTTGTGTGTGTGTGTGTGTGTGTGTGTGTGTGTGTGTGTGTGTGTGCGTGTAGTTTTGATGTTCATCAAAAAATATTGATGATCATCTTAAAGACATTTTCTTATAACAAGTCCTAACCTGGTGTCTTAAGTTGTTAAGCACACACTCATGTAAAGAAAGAAACCTACAGTATATGAGTGTTTGTTTTCTGTAGGCTACCTAGTCTGTCTGAATACCATGTGTAACTGTGAAGTGAAGTGAAAGTGAAAGTCCACCTGGGAAACACCCAACACCCAGTTGTCATTGTGACACTGCACACAACGAAAT
>JASCQY010122643.1:0-5000 GCA_030264315.1 Sardinella tawilis
ACACACACACACACACACACACACACACACACACACACACACACACACACACACACACACACACACACACAGTAACTGCCTACGGTTGCAAAAAAGCGGACCATAAAAATCAGCACATGCTCCTGCCTCTGGCCCTCTCTCTCTCTCTCCATCTCTCTTTCTCTCTCTCTCTCACTCCCTCTCTCTCTCCCTCTTCCTCTCTCCCACGACCTTCAAGCTGTGGCTTCTGTTCACAGCTCGGTGCAGTGCAGCTGTTAATTATGATTAATGAATGTGACAGAGGTTCCAGCGTTTCACACTCATAGTCAATATCTTTTATGTCATTGTTCTCTCTCTCTCTCTCTTTTGCTCTCCTTCTCTTTCTCTCTCTCTGTGTCTGCTGCTCTCTGTGTTGGTTGTGGTGACCTGGCTCTGAGGGTAATTAATTGTGGAGACCTGGGATTTAGCTTAATGAAATCAGCGAGAATGAGCTACACTGTACAGTACTTGCTGTGTAGTGGAAAAGGACCAGAAAAAGACAGAGTGAATGTGCATGTTTAAGTGAGTGCATGTGCGTGCATGTGTACTGTATATTTGTGTGTGTGTGTGCACGTGTGTATGTGTGGGCATGTGTATGTGTCTGTGTACGATCGTGCAAATTTACAGTTTGAGTGCCTCTGTGTAAGTATAGCTCAAAGCATGCCCTCAATTATGCGAAAAGAAAATGTATGGTTCTACGATTTTCACACGACAACATATACATCATGAAGATAAAAAACTATGTGTGTGTGTGTGTGTGTGTGCATGAGGAAAGGCATAATGCATCTCTCTTGCTTCTACCATCCACCCACGCCTCTCTGACTAGTGCAACGCCACAACTTGCAAGGCAAGCGTGAGGCGGTCCCCAGAGGTTGGCTGATCACAAGAGAAGAGAGGACACCTCCAAATGGAGTCAACTGCCGCCGCTTGACTTCAGCCCCCCGTCATCAGCGTTGCCAGCAGACATGAGCGGTCTGGGAATGTTTTTAATACCTCAGGGAGGAGTGGCAGGCCTGTAAACATGCCTGCATGTCATATGGAGCCTGTGTTTATGGGGCATCGTGGACATGGGTTATCAAGGCCACTGCAGTGTTAACGCAGCAATAAACATCTCCACCGATCTCCCAAGGATGCAGAGAGACAGAGCGCGATTAACTCACTGGAGCCATTAAAACTGACAAGTTCCTATTTGATGGAAGGGGAAAAATGTCAAAGTTGGTGAAAAAAGATGAACATTGCTGTATCTTATATCAGATGGATTACTAGTTGAAGTCTGACAGGTTGTTTTTAGCTGAGTTCAGAACTATCCTGGGCAGACAGGACTATGTCTGTCTGGGTGGAAGGAATGCACACTGAATAAGCAGCTGGCGGACGATTCCGGAACACATGTGGACCAGATGTGTCCCGGAGTCAGCTGTTATGGAGATCCATCTGTGGAATAATCCTGAATGACCAAGACATGATTGACAAAAAAGAGAAGGAAACAGAAAGGAGGTAAAGATGGAAAGAGAGCGAAATGCAGAGAGAGAAGAGGAATGATGTTTTGTCATATACTCCTCGCCTTGGCCAACTAATGCGGTCGGAGGAAAGGATTGAGTCGAGCTCTGGTGTGTTTACAGTAGGCCTCATTTCTCATCATTTCTCAAGCACTGCGTTGACAGCACAGGCCTGTGGTCCCATCTACAGCCCATATAATACCATATGATATATGATATGAAATGATATGATATATATCAGCCCCCATCCATAACCATAACCAGAGCTATTACTGTATGTACAGCAGGACACACAACCTATAGACCATTTCAGGTTCTAATTCCATAGCTGGGCAAAAAAATGCCTGAACATTCTATCTTGGTCCCCAACTACTTCCTGTTACATTAACATAACATGTAGAATGATAAACAGGAAGTCCTGGGGGACCAGCTTTGGAACTAGAACCTGAAACAGTCTATATAAATGTGCCCCTACATTCCAGTCTATTAACAGTGGCTCTTACACAGAGAGATGTGATATATTACAGTAAAGCTCATCTTCCCCATCAGTCGAAGTCTTTCTTGACTAATTAGCTCATTTGCAGACATGCTTTGGGGCTACAACTTGTTACTAAACAACCACCACAGAGGAAGGAATAAAAGAACACACAAGCAGAGCAAAGAATGATAACATCCTTTTTTCCATCAATTACTGTCTGCAAAGATCACACAATGCCAAACGATCTACGTCTACAGGGAGATCTTTCCTTTCATGTGGTTGCTTTAAGTGAGAAGTTACGCTAAAATGTGTTTATGTTTGTGTGTATGTGTATGTGTGTGAGAAACAGAGAGAGAGAAAGAAAGAGGGAACGAAAGAGAGTCAGAGAAAAACACAAACAATGAGAGAAAGCCTGTTTAATATGACAAACACGTTATTTACCCATTTATTCCTGTGGGTGCGAGTCCTCTAGGTGGCCTGTATCAGTGTGATTAAAATGGGCAACCATTGAGGCTGGCTGTGCGAATCAGTAAAAGCTCTTATCGTCTGAGGGTAACGCCAGAGCTGAAATGGCAAACTGGACTGCTTTTGTCCCCCTCGCCTGCTAATCTCTAGTTGGGCGAATTACTGGAAATGTCTTGCAGATAATATTCTCCCCTGCTGCACTGCTTGGGTACACCACTAATGCTTACCATAGCATACATATTGATTAGACTACTCGAAACTTCAGGTGAACCGTGTGTGCTTTTGACCATTTTTTAAAGACCATTTCAGGTTCTAGTTCCAAAGCTGGTCCCCCAGGACTTCCTATTTAACAGTCTATATGTTATGTTAATGTAACAGGAAGTAGTTGAGGACCAAGATAGAATGTTCAAGCACTGTTTTGTCCAGCTATGGAATTAGAACCTGAAATGGTCTATGTAACTAAACTCCATGTTATTTTATAGAGCAAGGTAACTCTAAACAAATATCCTCCCTCAACTTTACAATGAATTTCATTTAGCCTACTGATATCCTGGAGACTTTCCAAATGGAATTATTGCTGTGTAAACATACAAACAAACAAATGAGGTTCTCAAACAACACAATTTAAGCCCAAAGGGATGATTGTCAGCTCTCAATCAGTACACTCTGGTTTTCTGGAAATGTAACCCTGGCTACCAGACTTACAGTATACATTACACAGAGTTGCGAGAAATGCACCTCCTCAGTACTCTCTTCAGTTCACTGGAAGTAGCAAGTAGATCTACAGGACCAAGGCCAGCTACCAAACTAAACATACCATTATTCTCTGTCCTCTGTACAGAGTTCAAGCATGTCAGCAGGTGAACTGTTGAAACCTGTATAATACAAAACCCTGCCTGTTCTGTGCACATGCTCAGTACGATGCTGAGCACAAATGCAGTATTCTCTACAATGCTATAAATACATTTGAAATGCCAAAAGATAGCCTACAGTAGAAGCTCTCGGAAGTTCACTCACATTTCATTGCATTTCATTCCATTGTGGACATGACAAAGAAAGTGCCAGTCTGTGAGCTGAGCAAAGCTGATATCGAGTACAGTGATGCATGAACACTGTATGTGTAACCCCTGCATCCAGCTTCCTCACCCATGTCACACATTATACAATCACACTGCACATGACTGTGAAATGTGTCGCAACTGTCACATCATCTTTGTACAATACACAATACATGAGAAATTAAAGAGGGAAGGGGGAGAGCGAGTCAGAGAGCGAGAGAGAGAGAGAGAGAGAGAGAGAGAGAGAGAGGAGGGACAAAGAGAAAGAGCAGTCATTAGGGGATGGACGGATGCCTTGTCATGCATGAGAATAAAGCGTCACACAGATGCTCTTGCCAGAGGATTCAGCAATGTCTCCTACGACTCATTTCAGAGCAAATCTAATTACATTTGGCTTTGCACTAATAACACATCAACGTTTTTCAAAGCTTTAAATGTCGATTTGCACCAAAAAAAGTCTCCATGTTCTCCGCAGACAGCTGCTAATTGCCATACAAGAGAAGACAGAGAAAGCGCATGGTGCTTCTGTAAAATCACGCTGATAAGACACCACTATCATGATGGCTTTTGGTTGCTTTCCATTTCTGTCTGTTTGACTAAGCTATAACAACCTTGTACACTCCTAAACTACAAACAGCACCACAAAGAGAATTTTTTTTTTAAATGCCACACACTCAATATCTTCTGCTATCCTTCTTTCAAAGGGAATATTCTAGCATCAATGTGTTTACAGATATCTGACAGCAATGTAATACACATCCACTGCAGAATTGACCTGTCTTTGATTATCTGTTTAATTGATAACATTTTAATTAAATAATTGTCACTTTCTGCATCTTGAGAGATTGCCAAACATTTTTAAAGAAATAAGGTGAAAGCCTTTTCTTGTAATAACAGAGAAATGTATACAATATGCACGCTTAACCAACTGAGCCTTTCAGCACAACCCACTGTAGTGTGAATATACTGTACATTTGTGTGTGTGTGTGTGTGTGTACTGTATGTATCTGTGTGTGTGTGTGTGTACAGTATGTGTGTGTGTGTGTGTGTGTGTGTGTGTGTGTTTGTACTGTATATGTGTGTGTATGTGTGAGTGTGTGTGTGTGTGTCTGTGTGTGTGTGTGTGTGTGTGTGTTTGCCTTCAGATTTAGACATCCAATTACCTTGAGGTAAAGCTGTGAGCTCAGATTTGAAATGTGCTGTTCAGTTGAACACCCATGGTAAATATCTATTTCCAGAGATCCAAAGAGAGTGGCTGCTTACTTCAATTGTGCACATTTGAAATGAGGCCAGTGCTAATTTACACAAGACCTTCAGAATTTCAGAAGTCAGAATTAGAAAGAAAGTATGATCTTTTCCATGCTAATACACACTGCAGCAATGCTTTCATACCAGATGCAACTACTGAGAGCTATGAGAGGTTCATTCATTGGACTTCATAAAGAGCAGTTCCACCAGGAGACCTGAGGCCATCCTGAGATAACT
>JASCQY010122643.1:10000-14384 GCA_030264315.1 Sardinella tawilis
GTTCAGACTCGCACACGGTCACATCCACCTTAAGACTACTAGTCCTTGTAGAAAACAACGAACTGCTTTAAGTTCTAACTTAAAAATTCACTTGCAGGTAAAGAATTTCCTCATGAGATTGACAGGCGTCCCGTGGTCCCAAGCGAAAGCAGTTGAATATGTGAGTAGCCTATACTGTTGTAAAATGCAACCAACAGAAATACTAATCTGAAGGTGAAATACAGCTCGACTGAATGCGCTCTAATGAGTGAATATTTGCCCCCTCTCCTTTCTCTAGCAGAATAATAGGCAGGTACTTGCTTGGCAGCTAGTGCTCGGCAGACCGGTTAGACGCTCTCTCTGACGGTCAGCGATCTGACTGAACCGCTCTGCTGTGCGGTGTCGCGTGCGCTCCTGCGCGCATGTGGACACTGAGCTCAATCCAAAAGGAACATGCGCGCGTCATCAACACGCTGCTGGGTTGGTTAAACGTTTCGCGGCGGCACTGGCATTTTAAACTCAGTTGTTTAAGCGTTCATTAATCAGAAGTGTTTGACAAAAACTTAGCTTGCTCCAGAAACTTCCTTATGTGTTTTGCTTTTTAAGAAAGCTGACAGCCTTATTTACTTTCGTGATGGTAAACAGTTCCTCACTGATGGAAAGGAAGAAAAACCTGTGGGTAGAACACACAGATTCGATGCAAAAAGCAGAGCAACAAAAGAGTTTATTTACCGACATAAACCTAGGCATGTCACCGACTTTAGTAGCCTACTTGTTTTGCCTCAAATTCAACTCGGCTCTTGTTTTGTATGCCAAGAACTTTGAAAGCTGGCTGCTACAAAACCAGGTTTGGTCAGTTCAGACCTTGTTTGGAGTGTCTTTCAGTAAGTAATTTTAACTGAAAGCGATACTTTGGGATGTGGCCTCACAAATGCCTTCCGCTTTCACTGCATTACCAGTCATACTCCTTGATGTATAAATAAAGAAATATGCACCTAAGATGCTGAACCCTCTCACTAGTCTCTACTGTGACACTATTGTGCCAAAAGAGTAATTTCCCCCTCATCGAACCGTCCACTCACACAAAGTAGGAAATTTGCATCTGGTGTGAGAGGAAAATGCATAGTGCTGGGTCATCCGTGCTGCTCAGCATTTGCATTAGCTTATAGAGGCATGTATATTTTACTCAGGGCCCATTAGAGCTGAATAATTGCATAGAAATAAACCATAAGCTTCTATCCACTGAGTAAGCCTTCTGCATTCAGCAAAGTAGTGAATAGATACTTATTTTAAGATGGATTTTTCAAACAATTCAGTTTCCTTCTCTGCTTCTTTTTAACTTGTTTTATTTGAACTAACATGTGTAATTTAATCGCTCTGCTTTCACATTATGTTATGTAGTCTAAACATCTACTAAAAACTGAATTAATGATTATTATGATATACAGTAGCACAGTATTATGTGATCCTCATTTTTTCTGTCATTTCATGATCTTTGCTCACACTGTCACCAAGCCTGGGTGGCCACTTGCACTCCATGGGGAGAGAGAGATAACAGCCAGTCATCAGAGTAATATACTGTTCTGTGGAAGATGTTCATTCTGAATAGTTTTTAGTTGAGTTAAAAACCGGTGTGACAGCTCCAGTAAGAAACCAACAAATGTGTAGTGCTGAAGTGGGCTATGTTGTTTAGGAAGTGTATATGTCTTTGCCTGTAAGTCTCATTGTGGGAACATGTGTTGCCTAAGTGCAAGTGCACATGTAGTTGTGTACATTTGAAGTGTGTGTGTGTGCACACACACGCGTTTGTGTGTGTGTGTGTGTGTGCAAGTGAGTATGTGGTACACCACAGAGGTCAGTGTGGATGGAAAAGCTGATGCTGCCTTGCTGTCTACAGGTGACAACATCTTAAATCCCCATGATGTACCCCTTCCTGCACACCCATGCTCCGCTGCCTCACTTCCTCCTGCCGCCGCCACCGAGAGCCACCGCCACATGCCGACAGAGGGGATTGGCTGCAGTCAATCACACTTCCCCTTCTGTCGCCCAGACAACAGGATCCAGGGCCGACCCTCGGCCCCCTCACCGGGGAGTGGAACATAAGCCGACGGGGCTCTGCATTTCAGACATTCCTCCATATCTTTGAGGGGTCAGTGTCTACACGCAAGACCACCTGCCCATGCTGGACTTTTTTTGAGCCACATGGGACACCGTCCTCCCAGGACAATTACTCTCTTTATCTGTTTAGGTATGTTGTTAGCGAAGGAAAATATATAATATATACTTTATATTTTCTGTATATAGATAATTGATTAATACTGTATGTGTACGTATATATGAAGAGTTCAGAAATGTTTTATCAATCCAATTCCAATTGGATTGTTTTGGCTTGATTTGTTTTTACTTGATAATAACGATCAAATTTCAGTTCGTTAGACTTGGAACCGCTGAATTTACTCGGAAATTATTACAAAAACAACTTGTGCTTGTTTTTTTTTTTTTTTGTGCCATGTTCTATCTATGCAACTGCTATTCCACTCTAATCATCATCATTATTATGTGTTTCACATTTTTAACCTTTCGCCTTTTGTACCTTTATCAAGTTCATTCCTCTTCATAACCGCAAATTAAGTCTCAAAAGTGTTGCTGTGCACACTACCCTACCAATAAGTCTCTTTTTTAACCATCATGGCTCCAAAGCTTTTTTTCATCTTTGCGCAGATTCCCCATTAAGAATGGGCACCTCAAGCAATTTTGACCTACCTGCGTTAATCATGCACCCCACTGCCTAACAGAAAAATGGACTGGAGAGTGAATGACTGTTAACTCTGAAAGATGCTGATGACAGATATGATGCTTTCAGTGCTTTCATTGTTAAACCCTCAAGATAAAAGTCAACCTGTAACCTGGGGAGTGGGAGGGTGGCAGTATGACACATTTTTCGAATACTTCCGAGTCAGAAATTGTACTGTATGTGTACTAATAAGAAAGGCATCACTTTTCTGTCTCTAGGCTACTTGAGGGAGAAAGGTCTTCTGAAGGGGCACAATGTTCTGCCTGACAAGTTGAATAATTATTGTCTTCTGAGCAGTTAGAAGATACCGTGAGCTAGAGAGCTGGTGTGAAAAATCACATTAATGGCACTCCAAGAAAGAAAAACATAGATAGGGCATGTTGTCTGAAATTTTCATTTCAAGAATTAAGTGGAAAAATATAGACGTGGCAGGAGGGGTTTTGACAAACATCATCTGTCTTTGATGTCTAATTTTAGAAACCTTAGATGACATCATCTCTTCTGACCCCGAATAAATTAATTTTTGATTAATGTCAGATATAGTGATGGCTTTTGCACTTTTGCTTTGACATTTTTACACGAGTCTTGCAAATAATTAGATTTGGGTTGCAGTAATGATGGTGTGTCACAGAAATCACATGCCCACACACACAGACACACAGATAGGCTACATTATGCTACCCAGTGTCAATGCTGTGGACTTTTGTTTTGACATTTTTGAATGCATTTTCTGAATTATTAAATTAAGTTGAGATAGAAATGTCACAGAAGGCACACACACACACACACACACTAACACATAGGGATGTTATTTTTGACAGCATATGTAACCTTAATAGACTGTGCCACTTTTGAAAGAACATGTCACAGAACATGTTTAGAAGGATAATTAAGTTAGAAGCTGGCTTTTAAGTTTTAAGCCAAATAAGCCTACCATTGCCACTTGGCCAGGCGCAACCAAATCCCCATTTAAAAAAAATATATATTAAAAAAGCTCAACTTGGCCTGAAACTTGATTCATGGTAGTATCAGAGTCACAACACACAAAATTGAGCAATGACATTTACACATTTGGCCGACGCTTTTACCCAAAGCGACTGTATGCATCACATTCACACACCATGTATTTTAACGAATATCTCAGAACAAGCACTTCTCTTTGATAAGCTCTATACTGTACATCAACAGTGTTTTTAAGAGTTCATGTGAAGGTACTCTGATAATGCTATGACTGGAGTGTCATACTATGTCAAAACTTTTTTTGTATTTTAAAAATAGTGACTTGGATGACTGGACAAAAGGCACTGGTGCGCTCCTTAAAACCCATTGTACTGTAGGTTTGAAACGCATTTGGTGGTCAAGTTAAAAATCGAGCTAATGACGTAAATATGCTTTTAGAAGAAAGTTTAAGTCATTAAAAAAGAGCCTTAATAGCCTCAGCGACAGGGTTTTACTTTAATGTTCTATTTTTAGCCCATTTAACCATTAAGGTGGACATCTCTTAAAACTGAATTCTGTAATGGGACTGTCATTCACTAGCCTGGTTGACACGACAATACCAATGCTAACTTAGCATTGGGTCTGGCCAAGCATAATACAAAACCTGGTTCT
>JASCQY010122665.1:0-12500 GCA_030264315.1 Sardinella tawilis
TTTCAGGTTTCGTTTGTCCAAAAGTTTGCGCATCGCTTTGCCATCTCTCCCCGTTGTGTGATTGGTTCCCAAATTCACGCGAAAATTTTGGCCATGGTCTCCAGACTGCCGTGCAGTTCGGAAACGAGCGCGCAAGGCAGCATGGGTATTCCCAGGCTACAGGGAGACACCATTAGGATGGAGAAACACGCCTCAGTTGGAGTAACGGGATTCTCGAGGATTCATTTAGCACACAAATGAAGGGGAAAAAAGAAAAAAAAAAAAGCTTTAATGTCATTTTAATGTCGTTATAGATATATAAATACATAGCTAAGTTGAGGTGATTTTGAACTCCAAGCTGAACTCGATTCTTATTATACTTCTGTTGTGACACTTCATAATCACATGACAAAATCATCACCATGACAGTATCACTATCACCATGACCGTATCATCACCACCACCACCACCACCACCACCACAACCATCATAAGGACCTCGGGCCTCAGCTGCCTGGTCATGCACTGACGAACCTAGAGAGAGGAAGGAAGAGGGCAACGGGCAGCGTCTTCACTGCCACCATGGGCCCCTCCCTAACCATGTCCCATCTAAAATAGCCATAGCCACGCCAACCCCCCACGAAGCAGGCGCTCTGATGCTGCTGCTGGCTTTCAGCAGCCTGCCATACAGGAGCAGATTAGAATGTGAGTGTGTGTGAGTGTGTGTGTGTGTGTGTGCGTGAGTGTGTGAGTGTGTATGTATGTGTGTGGCTTTGCCCCTCTGGACCCAGACAGTGCTAAATTTAGTGTAAAACCACGCAGCGCACACTGACAAATCTGACCCCTCTGGGAGCAGAGACCAGAGGGGGAAAAAAAAAAAGAAAGAGACGCAAACACAAACACACACACACACACACACACACACACACACACACACACACACACACAGAAATGTGGGATTATGAAGAGAGAGAGAGAGAGAAAAAAAACACATAACATATAAGCATGTCATCTTTAAAAAGCTCCTTAGGATTAAATAAAACCGCAGTTAGTCAGCAGCACATTCCTGGCTTCAAAAACAAGCCTGCGGAGAGAGATGTGGAGACTCCATATGGAGCTCCGACACATTAGTGCTCTCACACACACACACACACACACACACTATACACACACACACATACACACACAAACACACAAACACACACACAATATACACCCTAGTACACAAACACACAACACACTCGCTCGCAGAGGAAGTGGTGATGGTTCTGACCATCCATTACTATGTGACAGTGCAAACTCCCTGGCAACAACAACTTGTTTTTGTTTTGCTTTATGTGAATTAATGTTTCGCTATTACTAGTCAACAGACACAGCAACAGGCATCAAGAGATTAACAACACACACACACGCGTGCGCACCCACACACGCACCCACACAGAGTGGTGTGTGCACAGTTGTGCACCGTTCGAATAGCTGATACACCACTACATTATCTGACCAGTTCTACCAAACACACACTCAGCTTTTGTGTGTGTGAGAGATAGATAGAGAGAGAGAGAGAGCAAGATAGAGAGAGAGAGACAGAGAGAGAGAAAAAAACAGAACACACACACTCACACAAACACAGAAGATTCTGGACAAGTCTGATACTATCTACTTACAAGCAGACTTATCTGTGGAGCATGGCTTACAGTAAAGTGAGCACACAGTGCTGTCACAGATAATAGCCTGCTTCTGTATGCATGCGTGCGTGTGCTTGTAAGTGTGTGTGTGTGTGTGTGTGTGTGTGTGTGTTGATAGGATGTGGCCTGACAACGGCAATCATCACAGCATAATGTTCCAAAAGTGTGAGAGAGGGGTCAAACCCAAAGGAGACAGTACGCAGAACTGAACTAAGTTCATTTGGGCTCGTAACTCTAAAGCCAGCACTTCTTGTCTATCCCCCTACATGGGCATGGAGACGAGGACCGTGGCAAAGAGCGAGAGATGGAGAGAAAGAGAGAAAGAGAGAGCGAGAGATACGGCCTGCATTAGAATTTTCTGGAGAACAGAAAGGAACAACTTCCTGTTAAGGAAGGTATACAGAGCAAATGTTTTTTTTTTTTTTTTGTGGGGGGGGGTAACATGCTGCTTTGGCATCTTGTAGGACGACTGTGGCAGAGCAAGAAGGAACAACTTCAATGTATACAGAGCAATGGGTTTTTTTTCAATGTAAATATCCCACACTGGAATTTTGCAGGAGCAGGCTAAGAGCCAGTTCAGGGGAATTAAGGCACTAACATACCGCTGCCTCCTCTCTGACAGCCTGCCACCTTGTGTAGATGATCCAGGCACCAGTGTTCAGTGCGGTGCCATTTCATGTGGGAACCAATAACAGAGTCACGGAACTTTGCCAGTTGTAACGGCGGGGAGCACAGATTTATTACGGCAAATAGGGAGAGGAGGGGAGAAAGAGGGAAGAGAGGAGGTAGAGTGTGAAAGAGAGTAAGAGACAGAGAGACAGAGAGAGAGAGAGAGAGAGAGACGCAAAGAGTAAGAGAGAATTGGACTTGACATGGGGGAGTATCCAACAGATTGAGAATGGTAGACTGGCCCTGTGCGTGTTGTCTGTGAGTAGATGGAGACACACACACACACACACACACAGACATTAATGTTCTGTGAATGCAGTGGAGCAGAACTATAAGAAATCAACACACACACACACACACACAGCACAGATTCGATTCAATCTCCGCTTCTTCCAAACAAATCAATACCCGCAATGTTCAACACAACTCCCTGCTTTTCCCTCCTCAATCTTAGGAGTCAATTATCCCCATCCGCAAATTGAAACATAGCCATCAAATATAGCTTTAAGCCAGTGTACTCACACACACACACACACACACAGGAAGGCTAACCAGTTTCCAACCAATTTCACAAACAACAAATTCTTATCACTGAGAGTGATCACTTAGCAACCACCTCATGTGACACATATTATAGAATGAGTCATGTTCCAGAACCTTCTAGAGCCTTCTGGATGAGTATGAGCACACAACAGCAGGTCTGGGGGTGTGACTTACTGATGCAACAGCTAGCACTTGACAACAGTCCTTACCGTGGGAGAGAAACCCATCATACCACCACCTACACCTAGTCTGGCTACATCTGCAACTTGACTCTCACCAACATGTTCTTCTGAGAAGTTCAATAAGTTCAACTATTTGCACTATGTGCCATATTTTTGGAGGATGCTTTTTTTTCTTAATGAGCAACTTCTTATTTCATCCTCAAATCAAATTTCATGGAAAAGGGTGGAGTAAATACCAGTGAAACTAATTGCACCGGTCCTCTGCAGGTGTGGCTTGGTTAGTGCTTGAATGGGAGACCTTCTGGGTAAAGTGAGTTGCTGCTGGAACTGAAGCTGGTGGGTGGCAAGGAGGCGAACACTCTCCCCTCTGGGTAAAAAAAACAAAATGCTCCCAGAGTAGTAATGAGGGCACTGTGCCATATGTGCGCTCGTCCTTCGGAGGAGCCGTTAAACTACTGTAAAGGTCGTGACTCACTATGGTCATTAAAAAAAATCCAGTGGTACTTACTGTGACCGTATGGGTTTCCCCGGTGTCCACGGCTTAAGTCCCAATCAGGCCCCCCACACACAGGTCACTCATTCATTCCCTCACTCTTTGCCTCAAACTGGTGTGAGATGAGCCTTCTTTCACATAATGGCTATGCATGCACATGCTTTGGTCAGGGAGGGATTACACGTTTGGTGGTGGTCAGAGAGCCTTCGGTTAAGTGCTTTGGGCATCTTGTGAAAGTGCTACAATGCAATGTTTTGTTATGTCGATAAACAGATACACACAACTGTCGATTTTACTAGCTGTGCAGCTCATGAATAATTTTATTTGTGGTTTGGGTCCCAACAAACATCCTCCACAGCATGCCACTGCCAACAGCATGCCCAAGAGACACTAGTTTGCATGCCAGAAAGGTTTTTATCAGTACTATTATCAGTATTTTATTGTTTTAAGTAATACATTTACAATTACATAATATATTTAGCTAGATTTAAAAATGCCTCAAAAGCTTCAATCAAAGATCATGGAATAGTGGCCAAGATAGAGCAACATAAGACGTTACAATGGGAGCAAACGTGAATAGCTCCGGTCTGCATAAGTCGGCACATAACAACATAAACTTTTAACCAATCTTTTGTATTAACGTATGAGAGCTCGACTTTGGTCTGCATAAAGGGGGATTCTGCCCCCCTCCCCCTTGCAAAAATAGAACACAGAATTTAACGGACATTTGTTCCTTTCGCTTCGCTTTTACCCTCTCTGCTTCTATCCCACGAAATGAAAAAACTAACATTGTGTTGTGAGGCAGACCATCATTTTACTGAAATTAAGAACTTCAACAGTGAGGATCTTTTTCACTATTGAAAAGTGCTGCAATTTTGACTACAAAGCACCAGCATTGCCCTGCTCGACCCTACACTTGCTTCTGATGTCCAGAGAGAGTGCGAGCAGAGGATCTTGTTCTGCAAGAGTAAGGCATGACTTTTTTCTGTGGGAAAATCCTGTGCTATAGGCCAAGCATTCCATGAGGCTCTGGTCAGAACTGAGCTTGCTCAATAATTCATAGTGGACAAATGCCTGCTGTTTGAGAAAGAATATAGCCTAAGCCAAGGACTCCCAGAGGGAGGAGTTCACTGTGTGAGTCTGCAGGTGTGTGTGTGAGTCTGCAGGTATGTGTGTGTGTGTGTGTGTGTGTGTGTGTGTGTGTGTGTGTGTGCCCGCAGACAAGGACAGAGAATATACTTTTTAAAAAATAGAATGAGTTTGATATGCTGATCGAACATGAGTATGGGTCAGAAAGGGCATGGGTTGAGTTTCTCAATGTGTGTAAGTGTGTGTGTGTGTGTGTGTGTGTGTGTGTGTGTGTGTGTGTTTTAATTGGCCTGTTAACTGATGAATGGCCTTGGTAAGATGTGCTCTGTGGTATTGTCACAGAGAGGACAATTATCCCTTCAATCTCTAAGCTTGGACAGACACAAAGCAACAGAGACAGAGAGAGAGATGGAGACAGAGATGGAGAGAGTGAGAGAGGGACATGGAGGGAGGAAGGAAAAGAGACAGACCAGACGCTGATAGATACCAATGGACTGACACAGATAAGGAGGAATAAAAATGGCCGATGTACAAAAAGGCTTGCGACACACAGCCCGTTTTTTTTTGGGGGGGGGGGGGGTTACTACTCGCAGAGACAGAAGATCTGTCCTCATAGCTAGAGCGACGAGTCGACCCCGAGCCCATTTCCCCCCCCCCAGGGAGGGCGAGTGCTAATGAACTCTCAGATCAACAGGACGTCTAATTGAATCACACAAAGCTAATCACTAAGCGCTAATCGCTAACCGTGCACGAGCCTCTGCCGTGGGCCCTTGGCTCTGGCTAAGATGGGCTGTGCTGTGCTGTTCTGCGCTGCACTGGGCAGGGCTGTGGGGTGAGATGGGGTGGGGTAGCGCTCCATGACAGCAGCAGTAGCAGCAGCGGCAGCAGCGGTAGCAGTGGCGCGGGAGAATTAGCCCAGCTTACTGCCCCACTGGGGGATCTGGGGCTCGGCCACGGAACAATGGATGCTAATCTGCGCTAATGCCACGTCTAATCAGTGAGGAGACGAGCCGCTGTCCCAGAGCCAGTCCGACCCCCACCCCCGTTTCAATATCCCTCCGCCCTACTCCACCAGGCCAACTGTCAAAGAGCAGCAGCAGCAGGTGTGTGTGTGTGTGTGTGTGTGTGTGTGTGTGTGTAGTGTGTGTAGTGTGTGTGAGAGAGAGACAGCTAGGCTCAGAGCTTTCGAACAACAGGGGACAGGCCAGATAATTGGGACTGCTCATTGTCTCAGGGTTTAGGTGTACGCTTTGGGGGCCATGGCCCAGGCTTTCTGGCTTATCTACAGCAGGGGGAGGGGGGATTCACATACAGTAGACATGGCTACAGTCCATTTATTAACATGAGCCTGTTAGATACATACTTGACAAACGTTTGTGGGCTGATCTCTCTCTCTCTCTCTCTCTTTCACTCTGTCTCGTTCTCTTACACACAACCACACACAGCCACACACACACCCACAAACACACGCACACACACACACGCAAATACACCGACATGGACATGCAGCATTGAACGGATTGTGGCAATCTGGCAGAAGGTGAAGGCTGAAATCCGCCCAGCTGATTTTTGGGATCAATTAGTGTGCAACCACTTTGTGCAGCCATTGTCATGAAAACAAAGCAAACACGAACAGATGGGCCATTAGTATCTGTGTGTCTGTTTGAGTGTGTGCCTGTGTGAGTGTGTGTGTCTGTGTGAGTGTGTGTGCCTGTGTGAGTGTGTGTGCCTGTGTGAGTGTGTGTGCCTGTGTGAGTGTGTGTGCCTGTGTGAGTGTGTGTGCCTGTGCGAATGTACACACTAGACGTGAGGGCAAAGGGAGAGCCAAAGGCCTTCACTTTCTGCCCGGAACACGAGTTGGCTCAGAGTGAGCGAATCAGCCTAACTAAACCCAAACGAAAAACCCGACATCAACCCCCCAGTGGCCAGGATAGCCTCATATACTGTAGCAGGAGGTGGCTTGTAGGAAGGAGGGAGGGTAAGACCAAGGGCTCAGCGTAAGACCCATATTTACGGACTTAACTTCTCCTGGCCAGCACTTCTACTTTTCCTTAGCCCGAGATGACACGCAAATCCGCTCCCTCAGTGATCCAGCGCTCCGTTAATTCCCCGTGTGAGCCAGTGAGCTGGCCAGCCCTGCCAGGAACAGAGCAGTCCATCCGCCAGGCTCTTGGACCAGGACTAACACACGCGCATACACACACGCGCGCACACACACACACACACACACACACACACACACACACAATGTGCCAAGCACACCAGCTCAAAGCTCAGCTTAAGCTCCACAGCTTCATCCTTCTAAAGTGAACAGGCAGCGCAGCGGCTGTGAAATACAGACTCATCTCAGATGCTGCTTCAGCTTCCTCCAAAGGATGCAATGGCGGGAAGATGCAGCTTTTCCTTCATTTTCTGTAGATTCAGAGTTTGTGTGTGTGTGTGTGTGTGTGTGTGTGTATGTGTGAAGGCAGTATGAATGGATCTGCCTTTGCTTTAGTTGGCTTTAAGTCTGAGCCATATAGGGTATAGAAGCTTTCAGGGAATGTGCTCCAAGCCTTCAAGGGATGATTGAAATGTTGTTAACTTATTAATATACACACACAGCAGCCAACTAAAAGATACATGTAGATTCACCTGCAAAGCTACTGGATAATAGATGTCGCCGATATATCCAGCCTCATTGGCTAATTTTAGCTTCCTCACCGCAGAAGGGTACAGTACGCTGGTGGTCTCCCAGCCTCATGTCAGTACACACAGGTGATGCCATGACACAAACCACCTTAAATGACAGGCAACTCATGGCAGCAAGGCAACTCGAGAGCCAAGATGATTGCTCTCAGGTCAATTCTGCTGTGCGGAGCTCAAGACTAATATAGCATTTTCCCTCATGCCGTCAGGCAGCTAGCTAATTATCACCGACACGGTGATTCAGAGATTTGTGTAGCGATACGCGCGAGATCTGCATCACATGCATCTGCCTTCCATCAAAGGCACAGACCCTCCTACGTGCCAAAGACGAATTAAAAGTTAATGGATCACTGCCGTTTGCTCAAACATCTTAGAATCGAGGAGCAGAATGAGAACCATTTGACAGACCTGCAGGCAGCAACACATGCCAGCCATGCTCTTCTCTCTCTCTCTCTCTCACACACACACACACACTTACACACACACACACACAGCATTGCATAGCCACAGGGAAGCAGAAGACACGTCCATGTTCCCAAAGGGGACATTTGTCACAGAGCTACAGCCCGAGATGACTCTTCAATCAGGTGGTGACGTTCAGCTACCTTGGGAATGGAAATGGGGAACGGGATTGAGGGGGCTGGCAAACCCCATTTCGTATGCGGTGCCACACACACACACACACACACACACACACGGCAGACCTAATATTCATAGTCACGGATTTACAGCCCGGGATGAGACGTGTCAAATAGAAAATACAATCTCGGGCCGGCAGTTCTATTACCTCAAGGACTCAAGAAGATACACACCCTCATCCTTTGGAGCCACATGCGAGAGACAAACACTCCCAGGATTTATAATCGGGGCTTCGGGGGGGAGGGGGGGGGGTGCGCATGGCCACAAATAGAGTGTCAGGGTTGAGTTTTTGCCGCCTCGCAGTTCAAGGAAGTGTGAGCTCTGATTTCCTGTGTTTATTATTATTATAGTTGGCAATGGCCGCTGCAGCCATATTCACCGCCTGGGGTTTATGATGGGGCTTAAGTCGCAGGCTTCTTTTGATCTAAGACAGTCCGATGGTGGGCATCGTTTAAGACAGTGCCTGAAATGCAGCGAGCACAATTCTTTTATTATCGGCTATAAATATTTATAAATGATCACATTATAGTCAATACAAAGCACCAACGGTGCTAAATGCCAAACATTAAAGGGATGTTCCAGGGTAAATCAACACATGGCCCTGCTATTTGACGTTATTAAGTGCTGTCAATAAGAAAAAAGAATGAGAAAATTTGGTGCAACACTGGTCAAAAAGCAAAACAGCAGCCCTAACCAGTGCATAGAAACCAAACTGGCCTCAAACAACAAGGCTATGGGTTTATTTGTGCCCGAATGTCCTTGAAAAACTTAATATGAAAGCACATCAGCAAGCGTAAAAGCATAAAACAGGAACTCAAAACCATCAAAATGTCTTATTTGACATTTTTGAACATTTGCTGATCCTTGCTTTATTCTTGTTTGTCCCATTCTACAGTCATGTGACAAAAGCAAAATGCCATATTGATTGATGAGTTCATTTGTTCAGATACTGCATCATGTGGTCACCCATTACCTTTTTACATTGATTTCTCACAGCTCAAAATTCCATTAGTAAATCTGACTGTCATTTCAGAAAAAGATGCTTAAAAGGTCAATGGTGGTACAGTATATAAAAAAAAGAGGCTCTAGTGAAACCAGGGTCAATAGATTGCATTCTGTACTAGATACCCTGTTGATAGAAAGATTTAAAATTTAAGACTTTTAGCTTCTAGTCAATAAAATAAAAAAATAAAAAAATAAAAAAGCTGGTTGATAATTTAATAAGACACGAAGACACTACAGACAGAATTTTTGTTCTGGAATTAGACACTCAAAGTACAATGAGTCCTCACACCTCATCGTCCACACTCTCTCACAGTTTCATTGTAGCAAATATAACAATTTTATCAATAGTACATCCCATCCACCAGCGCCTAGATAAACATTGTGGTTTGTGCACTATCTGGCTTTGAACAGCAGTGTGGATCAGCCTGACAAACCTAAACATGCGGATGACGCCAATCCCCTTTTACAAACAGGAGAAACAGGTAAGCTGGTGAGAACAGGCCTCTGCTAAAGTTCACTTTCAGCAGATGAGCCAATACGCAAATATAAATGTTAGCTTACACACACACACACAAACACATAGGAGGTCAAACATTTTATCCCAGTTCAGTAATCTGGACCACTATATTATTGTCAACCACCACACTGACACTTAAATAAGTGAGTAGGTTTTGTAAAAACCCATAAGATACCTGACCTGTAGCAGTCTGATTATATACAGCCCAAAGTGCAGTTCTCCATCTCTCTCTCTCTCTCACACACACACACACACTCACACACACACACAGTGTTGTGAGAAGGAGTAAGATTAGAGAAGCCTTTTATGCTCTTGATTCACCCTACTCTGGCAGTGTCTCATTGACGGCACAAGCTAAAGGAAATTCTGTGCCCACCAGGGTGCTATCACAATTGCCATTTTCCCCAAATTAGTTCCAGTGACATGTAAAAAGGGATGTGTGTGAGCATGTTTTTTTTCTTGGGGGGGGGGGGGGTGCTTCCTCTGTCGCATTGGTATGTAGCCTCACTTCCTAATCACATTATCTGCGTTATGTGCCTAATACATGCTGTGGCCAATAGACGCTGTGCTTTTTTTGCCCAGGGCCCCCCGTACAGCAGAGGTAAAGCAGTACAACACCTGGGGAGATGTGTGGCATGCAGGTAAACGGCTGGGTCCACCATTAGACCAGCAGTAGCTCTTACTTAGGTTTGAGCAGACAAGCAGGAGAGAAAGCTCTGCTGTATAATGAAGCAGCTACCCTGGGCTAGACACAGGATAGGGCAAAGGGGGGGGGGGGGATGGGGAGCCGGATGGCGAAACACAGTAAATGTAGAAGAGAGTAGGCTACAGAAGGCAGAGAAGGACAAAGAGGAAAATGAGAGCAATAGGAGACCATAGGAAAGAAATACAGTGAGCGAGAAGTAGAAAATAAAAAAAAGAAAACGAAAAGAAATAGCAGGAGTGAGCAAGAGCCCAGTGGGTGAACGAAACAAGAGTGAGGGAGGGAGGAGAGGAGGAAGCTCAAGCCACTAGAGATGTGTTAGCAGCCACCAGTGCCCTTGGAAGTGCCTGAGTCATGACTGCAGCCCTAGGCAGGCACACAGGAGTGTGTGTGTGTGTGTGTGTGTGTGTGTGTGTGTGCGCGCACACAAGTATGTATGCGTGCGTATTTGAGGGAGACAGAGCAAGGGACACTTTTAATCACAGGTGAACATCACTGGAAGGGTAGGTACAATGTGTGAGAGTGTGTATGCATGTGTGCGCTTGCCATCTTCGAGTCGTACTTCTTATTCATAAGAATCATAAATGTTTACTACTCTGTAACAGGGGAAAAAAAAAATAAAAAATACCTCTCCTGCCAAATGCCACTATACAGCGCTAGTAGATGTGACTTCCAACACAAGACCCAAACATCCAACATCGATGTAGCCAGAGGCAAAGCCATTGTGTCCTAATTCAGCTTGAGACTCTCAGTTGAGAGGGGGTTTCTGATCTACTAAGCAGGCTTGCACCATGAGGACGAGCCTGGCGGCCCTTGAGGGAGAGAGGAGGGTCATCTTGTCATGTCACCTTGGCTAGTTTCAAGCGTCGCCTGCTGCTTTGTGGAAGACGTTAATTTAACAAAAAGCAAAAAAGAAAAAAAAAGCCAAGCCGAGTGGAGCGGACCTAAATGCGCCATCTAATGACCAATGGAGCAGAAAGACATTCCCGGGGCGAGTGGATTATTATTATTATTATTTTATTCAATTCAATCAGACGAAGTCTCTCTTCCTCCTTGCCTTGCCTCGCCTCGCCTCCCTCCAAGCTCAGAAAGCCATCTGACAGCCTGGATCACGATGACAAGAGCAACCCCAGTCAGTAGTCCTTTCCCTGGGCAGCACGGAACATTAGAACTCAGCATGAAGCCAGAAAGCACCATCTCCAACACAGCCATCGCAACCACCACCACCGCCACCACCTCTTCCTCCTCCTCCTCCTCCTCTTCCTCTCCAGTGGGCTAGACTAGAGCGGTCACCAAGCACCAGCGGCAAATGGAAAGTAACAGCAGGGTGAACAACCTTGAAAACCAATCGCGGCCGGGCGCCGAGGTAACCGGCCAGTTCCCCTGATACTGCAGAGTATCAACTGGCTCCAGTGGCTGTGCAAGGACACCACAATGAGAGGAGGTGCATTGAAAGCAGCAGCAGCAGCAGCAGCAGCAGCAGCAGGTATCCTAGCGTAGCGGTAACATTTGTGTTGCTTGCCAGTGCACATGAATGGAGGGGGAGCGGAGAGAGCCGATGAGCAGGCGCACGCGCAGTAAGATTCGGGAAACGATGAGCAGGAGGGCTTCAGCAGTTATCGGAGCAGATAAACTTACAACGCAGAGATGCTCTGTAGTTGATGATGCTCTGTAGTCGGCTCTATAGCAAAAGTCTGAAAAGTAATGAGGAAAAGACAGAACCAAGGAACTCTTCTTTATGTAAATTAAGCTTTCAGTCAGCAAGGCCAATGTGGAACAATGACTATACTGTTTTTCAGGTTCCTATTGGATTAGCTACATCTGGGCTGCTGAGCTGCTACATCTGTTTGCTGGAATGTCAACATCAGAAACATGAATCAGACTGCTTTATCTGTTTGTGCTGTTGAAGAAAAGGTTGGGATAACCGTCTGTGCAAACAGCATCTTTGACTTTTGTTTTCTTTTTAGAACAATGTTTTTCTTTATAGTTGATTTTTACATTGTGAAGTGAAACAGAATTCTTGACCCCCCGAGTCTCATGGACCATGGGAAAGGATTGACTACAATTCTGTTCACAAAAAAACAAAACAAAACAAACAGCCCACTCATGTTGCCAGGCAAAACATCACATTCACTGCGGTACTAAATGAACTAGGGCCTATTTTTCAATGAAATCCCAGTTAGGCCCAGATCCACTCTGTATTATCCGCATCTTTTCATCAGTATTATGTCACTCTGCAAAGACCACTATTACTACAACTAAGAGCCAAAGCCTGGGGAAATGACTGTAGCCTCCATCTGATTGGTGCG
>JASCQY010122775.1:0-12694 GCA_030264315.1 Sardinella tawilis
TGTGTGGGTGTGTGTGTGTGTGTGTGTGTGTGTGTGTGTGTGTGTGTGTGTGTGTGTGTGTGTGCGCGTGTGTGTGTATTTGTATACGGCTATGATAAAGAGTAGATTCTGCACTGAAGAGAGCTATTAAGTGGCAGTCATTAGGCCAGCCTACAACCATGGCCCAGACTAAAACAAAGACCTGCTTTGCTTGGCAACATCGGCATATCCTTTATCAGATGTCTGGAGACTGTGTGCGTGTGTGTGTGTGTGTGTGTGTGTGTGTGTGTGTGTGTGTGTGTGGGAGAGAGAGAAAGCATGAGAGTGTGAGACAGAGATCTGGCAAGGTTTCATTTCGGGAAAAGGAACGGCAAGAGGTGGTGAGAGAGAGTTGGTGTGCTGAAAGAAAGTGTATGTGTGTGTGTGTGTGTGTGTGTGTGTGTGTGTAAAAGGAGAGAGCTGAGACAGAGAGAGTGGTGAGAGATCTGAGAGACTGAAGAAAAGGGAAAGACCAGTTAGTGCAGGGGAAAACACGGGATCCGTGAAGTGTGTGTGGAGTGTGTATGTCTAGCACAGTATTTGCATAACTGAACATCGTCAAATGTGAACGAGGATGTTACTACCACTGGCAACCTTTAAAGGCATTTCTGTGCAAGTCAAGGGTATGTAGTCAGACACTTGTTCAAGTGTGTATGTGCATGTGTGTGTGTGGTATGACCAGGACACATGATGTAAGAAAGAATGAGACCTGCAGTAGATAGATAGATACTGTACATAGATACATCAGCAGGGTTTCCCGCAGAAAATTAGTTAGTCAAGGTGGTGGTGGTGGTGGTGGCGCTGGTGGGGGGTGGTGTTAGTCACTGGTGTGTTGTGCAGTTTCATGTAATATATGACAGGAAGCAAAAACATAAAAAGCCTACAGATTTTTTTTGGGAAAGCGAACTGTGAAATTATGTTCACAATAGAAAATATTTATCTTTTCTGGAGACTTAGTCAAGGTGGTAGGTGTTTGTTGTCAAGGTGCCCGCCTTAACTATAAAGCACTGGGGGAAACCCTCATCAGATTGTAGCACTCAATGAAAACTTCCTATTTCCTGCAAGGATCTTCATCTCAGCTACAGACTGTGAATAGCAGCCAAACATAAGAGTTTTATCTTTATTTAATTATCAACGACTCAAAAAACTGAAGTCCTACTTAGTGTGGATGTTACAGTAAAGCAGTCCCAGGCAGACCTGTGATTTTTTGTACCTCTAGAGCTCACCCTACAGGTGCCAATTTAAAGGAAAAAATGGCATCAGCATCCATGTACATTCTCACAACTCCATGTTATTTGCAAACCAAAGAATAGGAGCCAGCGATGATCATTTTTGAAGAATAATGTTTACAAGGTTGACAAGATAATAAACATGATGGTTGACGGCAACTTAATTTCGCCTGGTGGGACAATTGACCGATCGCAAAGCCACACCCCCCTTGCTATTTCCGTCAAGCAAAGCCATAGGTATACCATTTTTAAGAGCTAGCAGCTTGACAGACTTCGTCGTTACCATGCTGCGTTGCTATGCGTATAATTGGTCAGTTGCCGTTCTTGGGTGGAGTTTGCGATCGGTCAATACATTTGACCTGATTTCATTTTAGCTGCTTTCAGTTTCATTTTCGTTTTTTATGGAGCGGGATTGCTGTCAAAATATCCGTGTTCATAGGTTGGATACCCGTGCGTATTTGTCTGTGGTTGTGCATAAAATAAATATGAGTCCAGTCGTGCAAAAAAATATATTGTGTATATTTTATCCATGAGAATATGGAGGGGAAAACTATGACTTCAAAAATGACAAGTACGAAATCAAACTTTACAGCTGGTCTTTCTTTGGTATGAAGACGAGTTCCCACAAGTGACTCAACTATCACTGTCAACTGTGAATGGGGCGATGACGTATTTTGACAGAGTTTGACAGGCAATATTTGATTCGTTCACTCAAAATAGTTACATTTGTTTGGCACCCTGTTACTACAGTACACATACAGTGTATTTATTTTCTTGCACTTAATCATTTGACATAAACAGATATCACAACCATATTACAGATGTAATACTTTAATGAGAAAAAGCTGACAAGCAACATAAAGTAAATAGGCCTATAACATTATTCAACAAATCAACACAGACCTAACAAAGAAATAACAATTTCAAAAAAATATATTTTTAAAGTTTACAAAATAATGAAATGTAAAAACAAAAATGTAACAGACAAACTTTTGAACTGACGTAATATTAATCTAAAAGTAAATGACACATTTCATTCTTCAATGTCTATGGCAGTGTCTACATCGTCATATTCAGGGTCACCTCCATTCTGCTCCCCCTCTCTGGTGGGACGTCCAGACGGCTCAGCTGTTCTCCTCAGTCTCTCCAGGGAGGTCTGGTCTCTTCCTCTGGCCCTCAGATGGACACAGATCACAGCACAGATCATCCCCAGCAGCCCACAGGCCATCAGTGAAGAGTACACTCTGTAGAAAGTGGACTCAATCCCAAACGGATGCTTGTGGAGCAGGTGGATTTTCCTGTCGTAGCAAAAGGGATTCCTCTCCCACAACTTAGTGTATCCCCAGATACGGCACAGATACAGCCCACCACTGTCATTTAGAGTCAGGTTGGAAATGGTCAGGGAGAACTGATTGTGGGACAATCTCTTTCTCTCCAACCAGTCCTCATATGTGCTCATGTGTTCAGGCCTAAGAGAGAGCTGCTCTTCTAACTGCCATAAGTGGCCATAAAAAGTACCTTCTGCCGTGGACACGTTAATCTCTGCACCACAGACCAGATTAGCAGAATTCCCCAGTGAAAAAAGCACATGAGTGTCTTCCAGGTCCGAGCAAACAAATACCTTTTGCCCTTCATCTATGATATGAGAAAGTGCATTATTCGGCCTACATTCATACTGACCGGAATGCTTGGCTTCCACAGATGGGACGACCAGAGAGTAACTCTTTGTGTCTATGTACATGTCCCCTCCCGTCTGATTCGATGCATTGAGGGAAACGGACACATTGACAGAAAGATCTTTAACTGGAGTCGTCCACATGATTTTCTTTGTATACTCCGTAAAGGTACGGCAAGGTAGAGTGAGCTTCTCCTCTTGCTTGAGGAACATATACAGTAGTGGATACCTGACCAAGCCAGGACCGGTGTCTTGTATGTGAAAGACAGGTTCAGCATGCCAGCTCAGGCCGACAACGATGTTCTCCTCGACTATACCCTTACTCAAGACATGGGTCTCGTTATCTCCACTATCTGAGGACGTCAGGTTCTTAGAATCCAATCCTTCTGCCTGCTCTCCATCAGGGTACTGTGACGGATCAGAAGTGTTCTTCAGCCAAAGGTATCCATCTGTGGTAGACCCGTGCAACACAGCATCAGAGTTGCTTCCATTTTCTTTCCCTGGCATGAACTCAGACCTAACCTCTCCTCCCAGTGTAGCCTGTGACTCATTAGTGAGCTTTAGCTTCGGCTCAAACTCTAGGCTTTGTTGAGCAAAGCTGATGAGCAGCTTCAGTATGAAAACAAACAACGCAGCTGAAGCCATCTTGTCGATATGTCTTGTCGATATGTCGATACCGCACATGTTTTATATGCTCCTCTGTCACTCTAAGATTATTCTGATTGCATAACCCAGGAAGCCAAAACATTGTGATTACAGGATGAGATTACATGGTTTCTGTATCTTGTGAGGGACCTCCCTTGCAAATGATGCTATCGCTGCCGATTTAGTGCATGTATGCATCTATTCAAATGTAGTCACCCTAGTATGAGTTGGTAGCATCAAAGGCCAGTAATATTGCTGGGTGTTGGTAGCACTGGTAGTGTCACAAGCTTTGATGTGTCAACAATGGCCGTGTTTCACAACTAAAATAGCAGTCAGAGAGCGGTTTAAAGCACAGGCGAACTGGGCATTTTTTATGATATGAGGACGGCATCAGTGCTCCAAATTCCAGATGCACAATTCAGGAAAAAAATGCAATTCTTTATGGTTAGCCTGTCATGAATGAAGGGCTTAATTGTTAAATGGTCGCTTGTTAGTAGGCCGTTACATTTTTTAGCCATCTTTCTTTGATACTTGCTATGCTTAGGCAACAAATTCAGTCTTACATACGCATAAATACATGACAACAAATTTCACCATGATAGCCTACTTTGTAACAAAACTGTTAAAAGTTCAGTTATTATTTGTTTCCATCATTTTGGCGCTCAAAGGGAGTCTCGCCCAGGGAGTAATTCAGTGTAGAACGGCCCTGCCACCACCAAGGCAATATAGAGTAGTAGGGTTACTAACTCAATGCAAATTCCAGACAATCTTTCGGATCACCACCAAAATGTAATAATCTGCTCATTGTCCTAATACCCATGTTGTCTGAAGACTAAAAATACTGAATTCATGAGCGGGTTTAATGTAAGTGCATGTGAAAGGTCACATCATTAAATTGAGGACATACTGTACATGCTTCCTTCCCTAATAGCAAAATACTGGAAATGGTGTTCCAACGGCATTTTGCTCATGTGGAAGGGCAGATCATAAAATGATCATACATCCTTCCTTCTCTGATAGGAGGATGCTGGTGGTCCATCGGGAACTTGCTCAAATGATTCTCTGATGCTCTGCGAGTACTGTAGGCTGCTGCCATTTCAGGTTCTAATTCCATAGCTGGTCAAAACAATGCTTGAACATTCTATCTTGGTCCCTAACTACTTCCTGTTACAATAACATAACATGTAGAATGTTAAACAGGAAGTGCTGGGGGACCAGCAATGGAACTAGAACCTGAAACGGTCTATAGCATTTTTCTGGAGAACTGATGAGTGAAAAACACCAGTGGAGCACCGCCGCTTTGCTATCTTGGTTGTTGGGTCAGCTTTTGTTTGAACATGTTGGCCTTTTCTAAATTATCTTCATACCAGACTAGTAAACATAGCGGCCCCATTGTTTTAGTCTAGAGCTACTATTACAGTAGTATGTTCACTGGCGACTAAGCGTCTCCGGGGGCACTATCCTAGAATGCGCTCGCTGAGCACACGTGTCAGAAGAAATCTAGATTAGATCTAGATAGAGAACGACTCAAAAAAGACAAAGGTTGGAGCCGGTAAATGAAAAATACAGAGTTCAGGAGCACTGTTGAGATGACTGAGAGAGAGAATAGCTAAAGACATAAGAAATGAATAATTAATATTAAGAGCACAGTACTTAGTGAAAAGTTCACTCTATATGAACTGAGATAGGTGCGGCAGTCATTAGTTTTCTTGGAAGACAGATAAAGTTTCCGTTCAGAGGCAGTCATCTCCTTGACAACGATAACTGATTCTGAAGAGATCCAAGATCACCCAACACAGGAACACTGAGACTCTCTAAGCAGCCTGACCTTTCGAGATGTAACAGTGAAAGGGTTCAACATTATAGTAATTAATAATAGGCATATTAATTATTTATTTTATTTAATATTAATAAACAAATCACTTAATTAAATGTCCATCCACTGGTAGCCAAAAAAACAACATGCCTTTTCATGAACAAATGTTAATGAAACCTGATGTTTGTGTACTCTATTTATGTCTCATAACCCCCCCAAAACAAACAAACAAACAAACAAAACAAACACACAGAAATAAATGCAATGCACACATTATAGGTCTAATTAACATTTATTATCTGGCTTAAATGACTCGTACAATTAGCAACATAAAGCAGGAGTGTTTACAGTACATAAAAAAAGCAGTCGGAGCAACTGTAGCTTTTATCCTCATCACAGAGTATTAACCAAAGTGAAAACAAATTCCAACATCTGCATTGTGAGAGGGCTCTAGATTACCATGTAGGCTACTCGCATCAGTGGGTTTTGGGGGTTGAATCAGGCCTGATGAGCCATCAAGTGGCAGCTTTACTACTGCCCAAATGTTTATGTTACAGTAAATGAGCAGACACAAAAGCAGGTGGACCACATCACTACACTATCCTCTCCCCTACTAAATGATGAGGACAGTAATTCAACAGAGATGAAAAAGAATTAAGATGTGAAAAGAGCATATACTGTACATTGCATTACATTGAAATGCAAGATAGCCTACCCAATCTTAGCTAATCTCAACTAGAACTTACAATATCACACATTTACACAACAAAATTCCTCAACTACCACCCCGGCAGGAACAATCACGTTGCAATGAAAAATAGCTTGAAGCCATTGAGAAATGCTTTAACAGGATAAGCAGAATTAAAATATTATATCGTTATTATTCAAAATTCAAAAATTCAAAAATAAATTCCGCTCTAAAGTGTAACAGTTACTTTAAACTGGCAGGAATATCAGAGTGAATAAATAAGCCACTTCATTCTCTGATGTCTATAGCAGTCTCTACATTGTCATATTCAGGGTCACCTCCACTCTGCTCCCCCTCTCTGGTGGGACGTCCAGGCGGCTCAGCTGTTCTCCTCAGTCTCTCCTGGGAGGTCTGGTCTCTTCCTCTGGCCCTCAGATGGACACAGATCACAGCACAGATCATCCCCAGCAGCCCACAGGCCATCAGTGAAGAGTACACTCTGTAAAAAGTGGACTCAATCCCAAACGGATGCTTGAGGAGCAGGTAGATTTTCCTGTCGTAGCAAAAAGGTGTCCCCTCTTTAGCGTATCCCCAAATACGGCACAGACACAGTCCACTATCATTTAGAGTCAGGTTGGACATTTTCAGGGAGAATTTTCTCCTTCCATCCATCCACTTCTCCTGTATGACCTTCATGTGTTCAGGCTTAAGAGAGAGCTGCGGTTCTACCCCCTCTAATTGACGATAAAATGTACCTGTTGCACTGGACACATTTAGCTCTACACCACAGACCAGTTTAGCAGCGCCCCCTAGTGAGAACAGCACATGTGCATCTTGCAGGTCAGAGCAAACAAAGAGCACACTCTGCCTTGGACCACCCTCACGATAATCTTGTTCGCATTCATAACGGCCGCTATGGTTTGTTTCCACAGACTGGATGACCAGAGAGTAATTGCTTGTCTCTATGTACATGCCCTCTTCCTCCTCATGGGACACATTCAGAGATGGAGACTCAGACACTTCCACGGATAGATCTTTAACTGGAGTCTTCCACACGACCTCCTCTGAGTGGTCTGTAAAACCACTGCATGGTGAAGTAAAAGTCTGACCAGGCTTTAGGAAATAATTAGATGGAGAAGTAGTTGAACACCTTGCTGGCACCTGAATATCTTCCTTTGATGTGCAACACTGACCCAAATTCCTAATAAGGAACGAGTAGCTGGCTGCTCCCCTAAATGATCGGTCAGAAATGGAGACTGTGGTGCCGCGTCCAAGCACTTCTATGCCGCTCTGATCACCTGGGAGGACTTCCAGCGGATGCGAGGTGTCCAGGACCAAAGTTGTGTGAAGAGGTCCTTGAAAATATTTTTCACGTGGTGTCTTGTAAACCTGCAGCGTGATGCCATCAATGACATTCATCACTAACCAAAGGCCATCACCTCTGTATTTCACTTGGTCATTGCACTGATCCTTGCAAACAGTCAGGTGGTACATTCTCTTCTCTCTGAGGATACCCTTCCTCCAGCGCTCAGTCATGTAATCTCCACTATCTGACAGTGACAGGTTCTGCAACAGGATGTTGTTCTGCCATTCATGGTGAACCAGTCTCTCAACCTGCTCTGAATCAGAGTGCTGTGACGGATCAGATGTGTTCTTCAGAAACAGATTGCCCTCTGCAGTAGACCGGTATAAAATGGCGAAGTTGTTTTTTGAATGACGTAAGGACGACATGAATGGGAAGGAAACCTCTTCTCCCAGTGCACCAAACAAGGGTTCCGATTCTTGGTTTAGCTGAGCGCAATCAACCAGCATAGTAAGCATGATGAAGGTGACCCAGGCAACTGAAGCCATCTCTAGAATTGTGTCCGATTCTTGGCAAATACACACACCGTCTCTTAGTAGTTTGTTTTTATCACTCTGTATTTATCACTCTAAACATCTGATTGCACAATCCAGGAAGATGACATTACAAGACATTAACTCTTTCAAGATCTTGTAAAAAAAATAAGAACAAATAACTCCTTTATTATTTCTGCTGTTGGAAAGAATCCATTTTTCCTTAAAGCAAAATACTATATATGTATTTGTCATGGAATTTAAATATTATTTATTTTTACTAATTAGCATATGTGACATTAACATAAAATCTGTAAAATAAGTGATGTATGAAAGTAACCCTCAAAAATACTTTTTTAAAGAATTTGCATTCCGCAAATGACCAGTGTAATGCATTGAAATATTATTGACTGTATTAAAACTTGATAGTCTATTACCCTCTTTTGTCACTGGCCATCTAACTATACACAGCTTTGCTTCCACTGAATCTTAATTTCTTCACATTGGTCCCCTTGAAATTGAGGGATTTGTGAATTGTTGAGGTACTAACACATGACTATTATACCCAACCAGTGGAAATATGTGTAACAGAATCCAGTATGTCATAAATAATTTGTGTGATTGGCTTACACCCACCCCCCCACCACACACTCATATTCACACCAATATCTGTGCATGCATGGTTTTGTTCCGTTTTAGTTTATAAAACATGTTAACAGAACAATGAGAGTAAAATGAAAATTTGGGATGATTTCTGGTTACATATGAAAACAAAATAACACAAAGACAGCTGCGGTATTACCATGTATTTTACATATTCTATGTTAAGGGTGTTGAATGGCGTATGTGGTTGAATACACAGACGCACACACACCGCTCATGGGCTACGCTTACTGCGATTACTGTGTGAATGCGGTGCTAGAGTGTATAGTGTATTGAATAGGAGGTAAGCATTGAAAGGTGCCATAAATCATTTACATTCATGCATTTGGCTGACGCTTTTATCCAAAGCGACTTACAATGTATGCCTCACATTCATACGCCAGTGGTGGCAGCTGCCATGCAAGGTGCCAACCTACCACCAGGAGTAATCTTGGGGTTAAGTGCTTGCTCAAGGACACTTCGATGGGGTCAGGCAGAGCGGGGCTCGAACCTGCAGCCCTCTGGCTGCTGAACGGCACCTCTACCACCTGCGCCACCACCGCCCCGATGTCACTGGGCACTGAGTCACTACCACACATCTTAAAAGGATTCCTGTCTGGTAAGTTATGTTTGCTATCAGCTATATTTAACAGGCTTTTAAAACAGTAAGAAATGCTTACTTTTTTATTATTACTTTTTAGAAATTCCTTCATATGCAGATCTTGTGAGCTGCTGTTGCATTTCTGTCTCAATGTTTCTGGGTAAAAAGTGACATATCCAGGCTAAGTTGAAGTTGGAGAGAACAGAGAAATAGACATTTCTTCTGATCAGCACACAGTAAATCAGGAGGACAGCTGTAAGCAAGTACCCCAAATTGGTATGAAGAGTTAGACAATTAGAGAAGTGAGAAAGTTAGAGTGAAACTGTGATGTATTAAACTTTTGAGTTTAAGTATTTTGGTAACTTGGTTGTGCCGTAGACCAATCATCTCAGCCTAGCTAGGGAATGCTGGGATATCTGTATTCAGTTCCGTTTTGAGCAGAGTAAAGAACGTACATACAGCAAGAGTGCTGACTGTCTATTGTGTGTTATTTAGTGGAATACACCACAGAAACAATATTAATGGTAACCAGCAACAGCTTCGACCTAGACTGGCTTAATGATGTGGTGATGTAATTTTTTTACCCATAATGCATGAGATAGAAACAACGATGGCAGTTTACGAGTGGGGGATTTTCTACACTTAAATTACCAAAACTTTGAGTGTTTTAAAATGATACTTATGTACTGTAGCTGACACCAACATCAGTCCTATCAGGCAAACATGTCTTTAGCCGGGGATCCTTTTAAGCCGCTAGATTGAAGAGAGATCTGATCTAGACAGTCAAAGCATGCGATTGGTTAGCTTCTACTACATGCAGGCATAACATTAGCCTACAGTGATGATAACCTCTGAAATACAGATACATTATATAATTACTATAAAGATATAAAAGAGTGATTGCAAAAGCATGGCACGGAATTACCAAGACTGAAAGAGGATGACTTCATGGCGCCATGGCTACTGGAGGTTGCCTAGGACAGACTTGAAGATTTTATCACAACTTTGTGAAAGAGGTGAAAAATCCAATTGCCTCATTTTAGTACTGTAGGCTACCTTTAGTCAGCATAGCATGCATGTGAAAGGGACTTACAGTATCTGCAGTTTGTAGTGTTGTGAGGTGAACCAAAGGAAAAGCATGGAAACCTTAAAAAAACTCTCTGTGAACAACTGCCATAAACTGAAATGGAATTGTGTTTGCAACTTTAGCGCTGCCAGTGTTTCTGTTCAGAGCTAGTTTACACACTCAATGGTTCAGAGGCACTCATGTCCTTGACAATGATGACCGATAACTTCCTGAGATGCTCAATGTTTCTGTTCAGAGGTAGTCATCTCCCTGACAACAATATCTGATTCTGAAGTGACCCGAGTTCACCCAGCACAGGGACACTGAGGCTCACTTTGTGTACTAAGCAGCCTGACCTTCAGACATGAAAAATAATCAATTAAAAGTATTTACCTCAATTAAAAATGCAATTACACTACTTCAATAGACATCCTTCCATATCTTAAAACTGAGGTAATATTAGTTATTGTAACACACAAATAAACACAATACACAAAATATAGGTATCATAAACATATATTTTCTGGCAATTAATATCATAATAAGCAATATTTATTTTGCATATACAAAAAAACAGTCATTAATCATTAACACAACAGGAAAAATCAAGCTCCAAGGATACAATATCTAGAAGAATTGTGAAATGCTCTTACATATCATGCCAGCAGAAAAAAAATATATATTACAAAATTAAAAATAAATGAGATTTATCATTCGTCGATTCCTTCAGCAATATGTACATCATCATATTCAGGGTCACTCTGCTCCCCCTCTCTGGTGGGACGTCCAGGCGGCTCAGCTGTTCCCCTCAGTCTCTCCTGGGAGGTCTGGTCTCTTCCTCTGGCCCTCAGATGGACACAGATCACAGCACAGATCATCCCCAGCAGCCCACAGGCCATCAGTGAAGAGTACACTCTGTAGAAAGTGGGCTCAATCCCAAACGGATGCTTGAGGAGCAGGTAGATTTCCCTCTCGTAGCAGACGGTTTTCCCCTTTTCAATATCCCAGATACGGCAAAGATACAGTCCCCTGTCATTTAGAGTGAGGTTGGACATGGTCAGGGAGAACTGTTTGTTGAATGTTGTGCTGTAGAGCTCCTGCTCCAGGCGATAGAATGTACCTCTTGCCCAGAACACATTCAGTTCTGCACCACAGACAACATCAACAGCGCCCCCTAGTGAGAACCGCACATGAGTGGCTCCCAGGTCAGAGCAAACAAGGACCCGATACTCTAAATCTGAATGTATATCATCATAATCTACTTCGCATCTATAATTACCCGAATGATTTTGCTCCACAGATGGGATGACCAGTGAGTAATTCATCGTCTCCACGTACATTTCCTCTCCCTCTTGGTGGGACATAGTGCTTGACACGTTGCGAGACACGTCCACACAGAGATTGCTACCTGGAGTCTCCCATATAACTTCCTCTACATATTCTGAAAACCTCGGGCAAGGTATAATTAATCTATCCCTTTGCTTGAGTAAAATATCAGTTGGTGTCATCGTTGAAGATGGAGGTGGAGATGCACCCGTTACAGCAGGAATGGTCACCCAATAGTTACTAAGGCAACACTGATTTCCTCTCCAAATAAGAAGATAGAGGTAGACATCTCCAAGTCCTTTGGAGATACGGACTGTTGTGCTGTTGTTGGTCATCGTCACATCACCTCTCTGATCTGACTTCATTGGAACGTCTGGAGGCAACTCAGAGTCCAGGACCAGCGTTGTTTGGGCCAGATGTGGGAATTTAGTAAAATTTAAACATTTCTCATAAAATTGCAGTCTGTCCCCGATTTCTTTTGTCTTTAAAACCCAAGAGCTGAAGTTGTCCTCCAGGTCGATGTCACACTGTTTCTTACAAACGATCAGACTATACTTTATCTCCCCTTTCAATGTTCCCCTATTCCAGCGTCTGATCACGTAATCTCCACTGTCGGACAAGGACAGGTCCTTCAGGGTGAATGCCAACGAGTCACCACCGACTGACAAGCTCACCTGTGATGTGTTCTTCAGCAACAGGTGGCCATCTGTGGTAGACCGGTACAAAACAGCAGCAAAGCTGCTTTGACGTCGTTTCGCTGACATGAAAAGAAACGAAGCCTCTCCTCCCGGTTTACCAAACAAGAGCATCGTTTCTGGCTGTGAAGTGAGCTTTGCTTCCAGCTCTAGACTTAGATGAGTGCCACCAGCAAGCAACATCAGGATGACGGGGACCCCTGCAACTGAAGCCATTTTGTCTGTGTGTCCTTCTCTCTGCAGTCACACACAGTCTCTAGATTATATTAGACACAGTTTGAATTGCATAACTCAGGAAGCTGCAACACTGAGAACGGACAGAAGAGGTCATGCTATTTCTTTGATCAAATGTGATCAGTGTTCAGGCTATGTCTGTATGAGTGTGTGTGTGTGTGTATGTATGTGTGTGTGTGTGTGCGTGCACTGTACGGGCCATGGATGTGGGGAGATGCCGTTC
>JASCQY010122803.1:0-14357 GCA_030264315.1 Sardinella tawilis
ACACACACACAGTCACACACACACACACACACACACACACACACACACACACACACACACACACACACACACACACAGCATCATGGGCAAACCCAAACGCCTGGCCATCCTTCCCCCAGTGTGTGCACGCATTGGCTTTGGTCAGCTCTCTCCCCTCTTACTGCATCTTCCTTGATTGCTCAGAGTCTCCAAGCAGCACTTCACCCACGTTGGCTTCCACCCCAGCTACCATATGAGCCTCCCTTCAGCCTTCCCAAAGCAAAAGCCATTTACTCCCATCAACAGGCCCTGACAGTGGGTGATAGCAGGGTACCTTTTAGAAGGGCTTATATAATGACTAGGCTACATGCGGATGAAATTAAATAAATGCAAATGTGTTTGTTTATTAATACTTCATATTTTCCTGTTTGTAATTTCTCCTGCCATCGTCATTGTTCATCTTGTGATTCAGCAAAATCGTATCTCACATCCACATGGAAACCCTGCTCTCTAATACAGAGGAAAATCATCTCAGTGAAAGCATGTCATGCTTGAGATTGAGAACCTTTTAATCTGGTTCCAGGGATTAGGAAACACATACCCTAGAGTTCTTACAGCGCTCTTCAACCCACGGGCTCCGTTCATTGCAACATTGAACAAGACAACACAGCAGGAAGATATAAAGCTGACATTAAAAACATTAAAAAAAAGATTTACCTTGCCTAATCACCCATGATAAAAAAAACATCAATCCTATATCTATGTTCTATATGAGAACATAAAACAATGACATATAAAGGTTTTGTTGGGCTGATACAAAATGTGAATTAGCTAATTGCAGGACACTAATTGCATTGCATTAAAGGGATATTTCAGGGCTCCCCACAGTCCACTTCACATGGCACTGAGCACACAGGCAAACCCTGAGGACTCCACTATGAGACAAACCTGCTGAAACGTTGATGAGGAGTCCCATTTTGGCTTTGTGCTACCAAGCTGAAACATCCACTGTGATCTCAAAAGAGTGCATTTCTATATAACGTATCTCTTCCAGTACACACACACACACACACACACACACACACACACACACACACACACACACACACAGTATCTATGGAAACACCCAAGCCGACGGCAGCAGTCACACATGAGTCTGTATGGTGGAAGGCGTCATGCTGGTGGCCCACAGAAGGACAGGAGCACTCCACTCAGGCATGGTCACACATGCAGCACCGGGGCACGCTGCACTCCACTGCCTGCACTGGAGACCCAGCAACGCATGCTTGGGCCACTGCACTGCACTGTGTGGAGAGCAGCCTTTGCCTTTGACCCAATAAATACACAAGACAGGGAGAGACAAAACTCCTTCATGACTGGGACAAAAATAGACTGGTCTGTCATGAGCCTTCTGCCATTTTGTTTATTACCTTGTCAGTCACCACAACACTTGAAAATGACCATGGCTGGTCCATCCTTTGGACTGCAAGGGGGGCTACCAGACATGGCAGAAAAGTAGAAAATAGCAGACATGCACCCGACACCATAAATGGGACATTCACATGTATTCCCTGGGCCACGGTGGTTGTGGTATTTAAAGCTAAAGACTAGACCATGCTTCAGGCAAACAAATGTAATTCAGTTCCACCCATCATAAACATTCTCCCATCATGCCAGCTTAACCAACCAGCGATGCCCAGCTTGACTAGTTGGCCACACTGTAACTGTACCAGCATGCTCAGCTAAGCTGATGAGCTGATGAAACTAGCTAATGCCCTGCGGGCGGCCCAACCAGCTAACGCATCCATACCAGCAGCAGCTGGTATGAAACCATCAAAGTGTAGACCAGTGTGGACCATCTAAAACCAGCTGTGGGCATCAGCTGAGATTTTGCTCAATTTTTTCTGCCGAGAACTTTTTTTTTAAATTCATTTAATCATGGCCTTGATCTTTCAGGTGGCTTAAATCACCAGCTTGATGTCTTTAAAGCATACCATGTATCTGTGCATGCAGGCACTAATGTGATGTGCACTCTCATGCAGTGCCCACACACACACACACACACACACACACACACACACCACACAACAAGAGACACTGAACCTTACTACCACCTACACCAATCCATTCCAGCACCCCCACACACACACACTCAATAGGCTTAAAATAGGCACTCCTACACACGCACACTCACCATCTACACATAATACAACTGTGCATGTAAGCCCACAAATACAGTATGAAGAATCATCATGCAATTTGTGTGTGTATGTGTGTATGTGTGTGTGTGTGTGTGTGTGTGTGTATGTGTGTGTGTGTGTGTGTGTGTGTGTGTGTGTGTGTGTGTGTGTGTGAGAGAGAGAGAGAATGTTCTCCTGACATCTCTCTTCAGTCTTACACGAATAAGCACAAACTACCTCTGGTAACGCACTGTCAACTTTGGCCGATTGGAAAGCAGCAAACGTGACAAGTGCCGATCAATGAAAATGATCAGCAGCCATTGAACGCCAGCCTATGTGCATCAGCAACACCTCCCGCATTCTCTCGTGCCTCGCCACTCACACACACAGACGCAGAGACAGAGACAGAATGACATATAACTCAGTTGTACAATTGACATTTTGTTTGGCATTTGTTTGAACAGCTATGTTAACTGCTTTGGACAAAAGGGTGCCAACATACAGAATCCGAAATGGAGACATGCAACACCATCCATCCAGCATCAATGCTGCGCCATACTGTAGAGAATTCCATAGTGTCCCTCAAGAGCACAGAGGGGAGAGTTGCCAAGCATTGAAATGCATACAGATATACAACAATGTAATAACTGGGCCTACAGAACTTCAATTTAGGAAAGAAGGTAAAACAACACTGAGACTTTGTACACAGGAGGAAATCAGCACAAATGTTTCAGGGTGGTTTATGCACCTCAATCAATGAGGAGCTTGCACTGTTACAGAGGAGAGCATGTAAGCCAGTCTAACTAAGCACACAACCTTACCTCACCTGTCAAGCTTGGCTAAGGTCACAAAGCTAGGACCAATGTTCATGTCCTACAGAAACAAACACACTCTTGGAAAGGAATGAGAAAAGTCCTTTGTTTTTGAAAGAAAAAGCATCTTTTTTTTAAACTAAATGAAATCACATCTGAAACATCAATGTTGGACCTGCTTTTGGACTATTATATCTCGTCACCTTGAACAGAAGCTCTTCTGATCTTGGTCATCTTGGAAATAGTCATCTAAAGAATTCTCAGAAAGTAAGAAGGCTCTTCCACGGAAGAAAACAACCAAGAAACTACAAGGTGACCAAAGCAGTGCAAAGCGGACAGATACTGTAGGACTCCAGCCTGCGGCCCCCAGCGCTCCACAGGGCAGGTGGATATAGAAGCAGCTGGCCAACACCAGCATCATGACAACAAGCTGATGTGTTAAATGGACTGGCATTACCACCAGACCCCCAACCTGTTTTGTATGTGACGGCCACCTTATACACACACGCACGCACACACACACACACATTCTTCCACATGACAGCATGCTCCTATGTGTATTGGTGAATCTATACAATTACTAGCAATTACTGGCGTGTGTGTGTTTAATTGGAAAAACCACATCACGAGACTGACTACTGCGGTGCGTGTGTGTGTGTGTGTGTGCGTGTGTGTGTGCATGTGTGTACGCTTGCCCTGCTGGGATTCCTCCATCCTGCCTTGTGCAGTTAAATGACTCATTCAGTTCAGCTAACTCAGGATACACAGACCGCCTGGAAGGCCTCAATCTCCTCAGCCAGGCAGACCCGCGCTAATGAGATTAGTCTACAAGGCCCATCACACACACACACGCACACACACACACGCACACACGCACACTTAATGACCCCATTCTTGCTTTGCATTAGCCTCAAAGGTGTCACCTGTTTGTCCGTAAATCTGGGTAGAGTCCCGTCAAGCCCAGTTCCAGTAAGGTGTGATCATGGCACAACCGTCATTGGTCTTTCCTGACTCCTCAGTGCACAAGCACAAGTCGGAGCACACAGGCAGAACACACCCATGGCGTGAATGCTGCCCTCCCATGCGCCAAAACCAGCCTGAGCTCCCAACTCATCAGCATGTTCAACAGCTGATTGGTTTGTATGGTGACCTGGTAAGCAGGTGGAGGAGGGAGCAGAGGAGAAATGAGCTGACGATTGATTTATCTGATGAGGAGGAGGAGGAGGGTTCTGTCCATTTCTTTCCAGCTCTCCCACTCTTCACCTCCTCATTTCACCGTTCTTTCCCCCGATCATTGCATCCTTCGATTTTCCTTTCCTCCCTCCTTCCCTTCCTCCCTTGCTCGCTCATCTTCCCTTCCCTGCTTTTTCTTTCTTTCTTCATCCCCCAATTCTCTCTTCTCTTTTTCCCACCATCGTCTCCCTCTTCCTCCGCTATTTCAACAATTCATTTTCATTTTTCCACTCTTCCATATTTTACCATTCTTCACTTTCGCCTCGTTCCTTCTCTCTCTCTCCCACCCCGACATGTTTGACCTTGCTCCTCTGGTCATGAGGCAGGCAAGAGTCAAAAGTGAGGGGTCAGGGGTCACATGCCTGTCTATGGCCTGTAACCCTGGCAGCTTGACAGCTCTCCGCTGACGCCAAACAGACGGCCAGCAGGCCCTCATACCTGAACGGCTCTCTTAATCCTTTCCCTCTCCATCCCTCCTTCTCCACCTCCCTCCTTCTCCTCTTCTCCCTTTTTCCCTCCCCACTTCTCTTTCCCTTCCTCCTCCTAGTCCCACTCCCTCCCTCCCTCCCTCCCTCCCTCCCTCCGTCTGCCTCCAGCAAAGGGAATGGCTAAGGCAGGCAGGCAGGCAGGCTGTAAATGCTCTGTGGGAGTTGCTGTTCCTGTGGTAGCTGTGTGTTCATGTTTCATCTTCCAAAGCGCAGCGGCAACAAGCCCAAGGAAATAAGAAAAGGAGGGAGGATATTTGATGCTCTTGGAGGTGGAGGGACAGTGCCATCCAACCAGCATTTCAACCGCACGCACACACACACACACACACACACACACACACAAAAAAAACCTTGGGAAATCAAGTGCACAAGTGTTGCCCTACTAAAGATAACACACGGCCCACAGCACAAGCATTAGCCCAGCAGATACTGAGGCGTCACCTTTCAAACCTGCGAGCTTCTCATCAGCAGATTTGCTAGTGTGTGTGTGTGTGTGTGTCAAGGAAAATAAAGAATGTGTAAAAATGCGAGCATCAGCAGAGTGTGTCTGTGTGTGTGTGTGTGTGTGTGTGTGTAAGTGGAGGAGAGACAGACAGATGTGAGCCCTTCACACCTTGTAGTTCCCCTTGGGCAAGGCCCAGGACTCCTCCGTTCAGCGGAGCGAAGCAGTGGGGAATGGCCTGAGGAGAGCAATGAGGTGGAATTCCAAGACAGCCCTCCTCCTCAGCGAAGATCAGCGTTCCCAACCGTACCCCACCATGGCCTAATTTGGCCCCCAAAAGATTTCAGCCATGTTGGATGCTTCTTTTGCTTGTATCATTGTCAATTCTTTCCTCAGCACCAATTCAGGTTTATTTTGGTGTAGCCACCGTGGACATGAAGTTGCTAATGAAAGAAGTGGGAATAGGCCTACAGCGCATGCATTTCTAAAGCCCTCAACCCCTCAACATCACCGTCTCCATAGTCTCATCACCTGCTGTGGGACGCACTGGGACATGAAGACTGGAGCACACCGGTCCTCCTGACGTCTGTCGTCTAACCGTTAGCCATTAACCATTTAGAAACACAGTTAGCTCATTCATCTTTTTAGGCCTTTTTTTTTTTTTTTACACACTAGAAGCGTCCACCCAATTCACAGGAACAGGGAGCTTGCACAGCCATTTTTTAGAGCTCAAAATGAGCACCGGCATCCACATGCTGGCAGTCAGTCCCAAAGTCAGGTTTTGTTTTTGAATGGCTGCTTCATTTGAGCGTTTATCTGTCAAAGGCTGACAGAAGATGGGCTAATTTGGAGCCATGAAGCCCTTGGTGCTCCTGTACCCAAATGTTCCGTGCCACTTCACAGCCAGAGCAGCACTGACTGCGGTCTGAGGAGAGTGCCAGCTGCGCCCGCCCCATCTAGAGTGCCACTCACAGCCTTCAGGCCATGGGCATCGTGTTCACAGCATCTTCTGAGAGTCCTGCTGCCATTTCAAAATAACAGTGCTCACAGGCTCAACAATTTAGCAATGAATGTTGTGGAACAGCTTCTAGGTCTTGCAGCACAGTAACTCCGTGTCTGACCTAAACACTACTGATGCAGGAGAGCAAAGATCAAGCTTCAGAGGCTACGCTGCCATCATCACCCCACCCCCATAAACACTAGTTTGGGCGCCCCAGCAGCACTGACGCCCTGGAGCACACATACTGTACACATCTCTATGCATGCCCAAAGCACACACACACACACACACACACACACACACACACACCACATTTCATCTGTTCCTGTTTTCTGTGTGGGCTGTGTGTGTGTGTGTGTGTGTGTGTGTGTGTGTGCTTGTTTGTGAGTGTGTGTGTGTGTGTGTGTGTGTGTGTGTGCGCGCGCCCACACATACTGCACCTTGATGCACAAAGCCAGCCCCCTTGAACCGATACACATCACATGCAAACCCACGCACTTAAACACGCAGGCCTACACAAGGCTTTCGCTTATGAAGGTTGTATGTGAATGTGTGCATGTATGTGTGTGTGTGAGCATGCATGCGTTTTTGACTGATAATTACAGAAAAGGTCAGGCTCAAATCACTGCCTTTGGGAAGACCACACGCAAGGCACACACATGCGAGTCACACACACACACACACACACACACACACACACACACACTTTTAGCCACTCAAGCAGGATGCAAATGTGATGCCTAGTCAAACTCTTTCAAGGCTAGATGAGTCTTGAAGAGGACCAAAAACTATTCTTTGCCATCTCAATACCACACTGAGACATAAGTCTTTGAAGGGGGGGGGGGGGGGGACAGTAACTTGGCTTTTATCAGTGGATGTTAAAATGGAAACCTTGAGACCATCCAAAAGCATGTCCCAGTTTAGAGTACAATATTGGGAGATAAGACGTCTTACTCTTGCATGTGTGTAGCGACTGAGACACACCCGTGATGACTTTATCCTCAGGTACTGTAGATAGATGAAAAGCAAAAAGAGAGGCAGAGAGCACATCTGGGCCAAGTGCCGTAATCAACTTTGAACACAAGACTGCACACGTGTAAACAAACGCATCAAGACAGCTGGAGGCGAGGAGTTAGCATCTGGCAGTGAAGCCCCATCGCTCACTTTAACTCCTGCACACCGGTGTTAACACAACCGCTTTTCACATTCAGAGGTGATTTTGTCACAAAACCATTAGGTGTGGAACAGACATAACCAATACCAAATGGTAGAGGCACGGTTGGTTGCTTTGAGAGTGTGTGGGGGGGATTAGATTCACTGCACTCTCCTACCCACAGCAGGAGGATCAACCATGTGATCAACCAGCCTCACCACAAAGACCCAGAGATCCAGGCCATTGGCCATTACTTAGAGGGCCATACTAAGACAGTAAGGGCACAAGCATAACAAAGGGCAAGGTCTGGCTGGTGTCATCCTCACAGGAGCCTCTGTAAGTGGCACTCCTGAGGCTTCCAGCGATGGTTCCAACACCAACACAATCACCAGGGTAAGGTCTCAAGTCTCCAGGTGGAGATGGGCTATGCTGCCATATCTGATGAACCGATAGCTTGTTCCATCAAGAAAAATCCTTGGCGTGACTAAAAATGAGAGTGCAGTGTAAGAGTGTCGACATCTGAGCCCCAGACACCAGGGACCACAGGAAAAGTAAAGAGGAAAAGGTGAGAGGGCAAGTTCATGTTGTGTATGTGTGTGTGTCTGCAAGAGAGGGAGATGGGTAGAAAGAGAGAGAGAGAGAGAGAGAGAGAGAGAGAGAGAGAGAGAGAGAGAGAAAGAGTTGAATGAGAGAAAGATTGTGTAAATGGACCTGATCTTTGATAACACCCCAGCCTTAGCTGCGCCCCCACCAAGTTAAATATAGCTAATAAATGCTAATTAAGCCATGTCAGAACGAGACACTCACCAAAACCCGTTGACTGTTTCCATGGGAATGCACAGGGCTTGGTGAGAGCTACAGTACGTGAATATGATGAGGAAAAAAATGGAGTGAGAAAAAGGCGTGCGTGCACACACACACACACACACACACACACACACTCTCTATGTGGGAGTTATCTGAAGAGGCAGCAATGAACACCAGTCCCCCACCATCACTTACAAGTGCCGATGGGCATTGGGCAAGAGAAAAATGAAGAGCCAGGAGATACTGGATTCCTGATACAAGCATTCCTGTTCTGTGCAAAGAAACTGGCTTCTAGTAGGATTCACTTCCTACGCCATGTTTCACGCACAATATTTGGGAAGATGCCAGGATAGCCAGAGGCTTCGCTGGGTATTACCTACCCTAGTCAGCTGATAATGGCATCAGGCAGATTAGTAAGCCCATGCCAAAAACTAATGATTGGCATCAATAAGCAATAAACTGGCTTGTGAGATCATGGACATGGGAGGGATGAAGCCAGAAAACAAATGGAACAGAAATCAAACGCCACGTCAAAACTGTGTTACTGGAAGCCAAGTGTTTTTTTATGTTGTCTGTTCTTCTGCCTTTCCCTCAAATAAACACAAACACACACTCTTTCTCCTTCTCTCTCGAGTCTGGACGGTGCCCCACGGGACACTGTTAGCAAGAAACACCCATCAGATATCCTGTATCAGCACAATGCAATCGAGGCCTAATAGTCCAGACTTAGAGTTTTAGCAGCATAGCACTTTAGAGAGCCAAAGACTAACTAAGGGCTCTCGTTTGTTGACAGGATACAGTATGTGTGATGTGTTCCTGAGAGGAGCGGATGCTAATGTCAATTTGCTCAACTGGGCAAGACGTCTACCTGACCGAACACCATGCAGCACAAGTCTGTACTCAAACGCTAGGCTAGTGGATTAATGAACGAGGAAAGACAGAAACCCTCAGTGAAAACAAGCAGTGAGACAAATATTGGCAGAACAGGGATGCGTGGCCATGAAGCAGAAGTCAGTGATGTAGCCTAATCTGTGGTGCTTTATGTGACGTCCAGCACGATGAAGGCCCACCTTGAATGAGACTCACTGCTGGACATCATCTACATCTAGTGACTGTGCAACGCAGCCCAGGGACTCCAATCACAGAGGGGATGCTTTCATACCATGTGGGCTGGATGCTAAATCTATTGAGCAGAACTACAGGTCCCTCTGACATTGGCTGGTGTGTGAGAGGCAGTGGATGCCAGTCAATGTTGCTAGATGCTAAATGTAAATACACAAAGAAACAGCCCTCCATTTGTCTGCTGTGTCAAATATGTGCCATGTAGACAGCACAAAAAGACAAAAAGACAGATAGACAGACAGATAGGCCTACATGCACACGGTCGCTCGCTCGCACACACACACACACACACACACACACACACACACGTGACTGTGGCCAGTCTATGAAGTGGAATGCGGGGTGAAAAGCTGAATGTGTAATGAAGGACAATGGTACCGGTAGTGTTAGTGATGACAGGGCTTAGCTTCGGCCTTATGCTTGGCTGCAGGACAATGCCTGTGTGACTGGCAGCAGAGGAGACGTGTGTGTGTGTGTGTGTGTGTGTGTGTGTGTGTGTTTGAGGGGGGTCGGATTTGGAGTGTCAGCACTCCAGGGGGGCCACATTCGCATTCCTCCACCTCCATTTATCTATCCATCCATCCATCCCATCAGCCATCCATCCATCCATCTGTCTCTCCATCCATCCACTTAGCCAGGGATTCCTGATGTGCCAGGCCATACTTTCTGCCCATTAGTGTGGGGATGGTGCGTCTAACAAAGCCCACAGATGAGCCATGGGAGCAAAACACAAGGAGTTTTGACAGGTCAACTGTGGCAGGGCAAGAAGTGTGTCAATGACAACAACAAAGCTAAAGAAAGACAATGAGGCAGCGTGAGAACAATGAGAGAAAAGAGAGAGAGCGAGAGTCTTAAGGAATATCTGTTCTTTGTGTCTCTGGGGTCACACACATGTGCCAGACCCATGGAGCAGAGTGAATAACACGCCCTGTCAGTCACAAACAACTGGGCAGCTTTTCATGCAGGCATGATCCAAAACACATCTTCTGCCCAATAGTCTCAGCTTGCTCTTCTGTGTGCTGTGTTTTTTTCCCACTGACTGACAGAAATCAGGTAATGTTTGAGATAAGCATCTCATTTCCAAGTCAAGGCATTAATCATTTATCCAAACCCTCTGTAAGTATAGGCTACAACTCTAATAGGTGGCAGGACAGCCCAAATCATGTTTTCCAAGACTGATGCGATGACAGACACACACCATGGGTAGGCCTACATGTACAGTGATTTCGCACATCAGGTTTAGCATACTCTTATAGCATATGAGGCATTTGGCAAAAAAAAACATTACATTTGCATAACTGCCATCTAAGTGTTGCTGTAAGATGAGATAGATGTGAGATCTGTTGTATGGACTGGATCACCCAAATTAAATAGCACTACATTCAATCATAACACAGACTGTTTGATAAGTAATGCCAGGTTTCGAATTCACAGGTTGTTTACAAACGGGGGTGCATCCTCAGTAGTCTGTCAAACATAACTAATGACAAACTGTTAACTACAACTCAGAGACGGATACTCCTGTTTACAAGGATATATTGCAGTTCATGCTGATGAATTCAGTTTTCGCACTCTACTCTCGGATTAGCTTTTTGAATGGTTCAGGAGGACAGGGAATTGCAACCGCTTTCTCAACTGATGACCAAATTCAGCACCAGACCGAGGAAAGGGGGCAAAGAAATAAAATAAAATAAAAAATAAATAAATAACGTTATAACAGATAGGAATAGGATGGAGCGGCTTAGCACAAATAGGCTACTGCAATTTGGACATCCTTGTCGCAGATCTGCCGCTGAAAAGGAGAGGACTCTGTGTCTAGTCATGTCAAATTGGAGGCGCGACTGGAATCGACATTGACGTTACACGGTACTATTATAGGCAAAATTGACCGCAAATCCTTTATTAATCCTTCCTCTATAGCGCGCTGGCCTGTGTATCTAAATCCCATCTTCGGAAGGCTATGTTTTCATTGAGTGAGGTAATCAAGGGTATTGCCTATTTCGACTTAATTCAATCGGCAAGCCATCTGGCACTGGTCTTATATTTGTATACCTTTTAAAATAATTAACCTGGTGCCGTAAGCATACCTGGTTGCATTGAAGTTAAAAAAGCAATGTAGCCAAAACCAAAGGTGTTGCCTGATTGTGCTTTTTATCATTTCATGATCCAGACAACGCAACAGCTAGGTTTCCCCACCGCCGCGAATGACAAATCAAAATACCAGGCAGGGGCTACAGCTAGCAGTGGGGTCTCTAGGATGCCAAATGGGCTTTTGGAAGTTGCTATCCATCTGAAAAAATGCAATGACCCATAACACACGAATTCTGCTGCGGCTCTTCAATTATGTTTTTTCAGAGCATCTTCAGTTTCACGAAGTGCCTTGAGCGCAACGTTACCTGAAATATAAAAACATGCATTTGCAAATACGTCAGTGTGAGGTGCTGCTGCCACAGCTAGCTTAGCCAACGGCGAGACAAAGGCAACAGCATGGTGAGGTTAGCTAGTCAACCAACCTCCCAACGCCAAATTACTGAAATGGCTACAATGAACGAACGTGTTAAGGCAGTGGGTCTCTGCGACCACAGAAAAAGGCATGCTACCACGATGGCCAACTGCTAACATTAGCTTGATATAAATAAAGGAGAATATACACTTACCCGCTCAGGTTGTGATCTTTAATTTCTGTAGAATCCCCTTAGTGTATTCAACTTGTCCTCATAAAATGAAAACATAAAACAGACGGCGGCGGTTGCTCTGATCACATAGGTAGAGAGATTGGATGCTCTAATTTAAAATCCCGACAGCGCCTTTACTGTTAGATCCGCATCCTCCCGTGTGTTTTTCTTCCACGCTGCCAATGCAGCACAGCGTGTTACGAAACATTAAGCAATCCTTGAAAAGAATGATGATGAAGAGAGGTGAACCGTTTAAATCAGTAGCATCAGTATGGGTTTGCAGCTTCCCCGCGTTTCCTGTGTTCCGTCGCCTGTCCCTTTCTCCCTCTCGTCCAACTGAGAGAGGGAAGAATGACTGACTGGTTGCGCGGGGGGAGACTGTATCGCTCAGTGCAACACATACGAGACATCAAGCGCATCCACACACATGATATCGAGTGTGAGATGGAGTCATTCAGTGATTAGAGCCTACATGTATGTCAAACATGACTAGCTCAACAACAGATGTAGTTCTGCAACTGAAGACGTGGGTCATAATAGGCCCCATAAAAATACTGATTAAGCGGTCTCAAATTAAACAGACATGGGAAAGCAGCGCGATCATTGGCGGATGGATACGCCTGCTTAACCATCAGCAGCGCATACAGGTGGTGTGGTCAAGATTTGAAGTAAAGGAAATTGTTGAGCAGTCTGTCACGGGACATCCTGGATGGCGAGCGAAGCAATTGAATTCCTGAACATAGACCTACTACTCCTTAGAATAAATAGGCCTTTGAATGTCATTCCCATTTTGACTCTGACCAAAAGCTCTTTAGAAGGCAGATAGGCCACCTAGTATGTTTCTAGGTCTAAAAACGAGTTGATGCATAGGTAGCCTAACCATAATAAATTTAATGCAATTAATTGGTAGCCTATGTAGTTCAAATGTAGCTAGTACAAAAAAAGGCTATGCATTAGTTTGTGCAAATTTGTCGCCTTACCTATTTGATAAGCTGTAAACTGTAATCCATTTTTTTAGTCTTTGGACATATAAGTTATGGGCTAAAATTGATTTGTCACATTCAACATTCAGTGAAGTAGACAGTCCAAGATAGGCCAGGATTATCCTCAACAACAGGGTGTCCATGATGACCTGCAGGGAGGTCAGCCAAAATTTAAAATGGCCTCCAATGATACAAAATAAACATGATAATGGATTTAGGTAGTCTATCTGATGATTAGCTTAATTCTTTTAATGGCTTGGCAATGCAAAGTAGCCTTTGACACACACACAGTAGGCCTACTGTAGGTGTCACAATGTGTTATGTGTCTCTTTCACACTTTCACAGCTATATCTTCTACTCCAATTAGTAGACAAATATATATATATATATATATATATATATATAGGCTATATATATATAGGCTATATATACACTGTGTTTAAGAGTGTGTAAGAGTATTTTGTTTACTAATGTGTGTATGTGTGTGAGAGAGAGCAAGAGAGAGAGAGAGAGAAATAACATCCATATATCCTCTCTTTGGAAGAGGGCAATATGTTCATTCTATTAAATCTGTAGGCCTACCTATAAAGTGGTGAATAGATTTTTCTCTGTCAACTCTCTTTAAAGGAGAGTGAATGAGACAGCGAGATTATGAGAGAGAGACAGAGGCCAAGACTTCAGAAGGAGAGAGACTCTATGGAGAGAGGGAGAGGACAGGACAACAGGAGGGGTGCCGTCTTGCCTCAGGGAGGGATGCTGACCATCTGTCCATCCCCTCACCGTGGCGTCTAGATGACACCACGTCACTGGATGACCCCTTGGCTTGCCACAGCCCTCCGTTGGTGTGAGAGGAACACTCTGATCCAGACCACTGCTGAGACGCACACAAGGGATAAAACACACACTTACCAACACAGCCACACATGAGCACATCCACTCAGAGAAATCAGTTTGTTCTGGCTGTAGGGTTTGTGTAGTGCACACTGCAGGGACAGTGGTTCTCAAATTTTTTGAGCTCAAGGCTCAAAGTTTTTTTTTCTTTCATCCGTGACATCCCTAGGTTCCTTTCTCTGCATCCTAGCACTACCACCGTACTTTGTTTCTAATAACACTTTCTAAAGTGGATAATTCCTGTCCTTGATTATGATTGTCTTAACCCTTAGATGCATGACCTACCAAATCAACATATCTGCATGAGTGGGGTCAAAAATGACCCCAGTAAGAATCAATGGATTCAATTTTTTTTTTGTTTTTGTCTAAGATTATTTTTCATTTATTAATTTATTAATTATCTTGTATTGGACTGGTAATCACAGTTGAGGTTCCTAGGATTAACCTATTCCATATATTCCATAAAACATGATTGGGGTAATTTTTGACCCTGTGTATGCAGAAGTGAGGTATTTATACAAAAAATGCAATTACTTGAAAAATATAAAAAAATACATACAAATCCAAATGGCCTAATGTCAAAGACAACCTA
>JASCQY010122840.1:0-14353 GCA_030264315.1 Sardinella tawilis
TTGTCTGATAAGGAAAATGTTTTTGTTGTACATTGTCCCTGTTACAAATAAACTCAAACTCAAACTCAAACTCAAACGTAGCGGACCAGTGACGCTCTCATTAGCGGTTGCAATACGAGTGGTTGTAGTAGCATGTTAATAAAGGGACGGACAAGTGTTTTATCCAATCATACGAAAATATTTTTGAAAACTGAAATGCATCTCCTATTGAGCAGTCCCAGATCCTTGTGTGGAGCGAAACGCCTCTGGTGGAGCATAGCGGAACTACAAGAATCTGGCGAGTCAGGTTATTCAAAAATGCCCTTAAACATGAATGTATCAGAAATATGCTTCATAAATCGTAGACTGGTCAAAATGCTGGGAAAACTGGAAATCAAAGTTTTATTTAGATGAACAGAAAGAAAATTATATGAAATGAGAGAAAAATGTGGTACAATGATCAGGCCAAAGAAAGACCTGATCAAGGGAGACCACAGGTGCTCGCTCTAAAGCTTGCAACACAGATCTAATTAAACAAAGGACGTCTTCACCTTATTTGTTTCTTAAACAAAGAGACTGTGGCGGGAGATTCAAAAGAATGCCATGCGTTCATGCTGCATTCTACCACCTACTGTATTTCACACGTATCGTGATTAACATTAGGCCATGGACTCCATGTGGCACACACACATACAGATTAAGAACTATTACTAAAAATGATACCAAACATGAATACATTTACTTTTCATATCATATAATTACAATTAAGCTCTAGTTTAAAGGTGAGTCCTTTGTTCTCACCCAGAGGTAGGACACCTACTGGGAGCAAAAGGTTTCCAGACAGTGTGGGGAAACAAATGGCAACTTGAATATACATTGAATCCACAAAGGGAGGAAAAGCTTTCAATGCAAATGTGGGCTAGGCTCCGTCAGTCTAATATTTTAGGTATCATAAATTATTTCCCATCAAACACAAAAACTCAGGTTTTTATACATGTATATTTTTAATTTCTGCTTGTTTTATGTTGTTTTTGACACAGTTTACCAGTGAAGCTGTGTCCTGCAGACACGAATATCAGGAGTTATATAGAAAAGTAAACATAATAAGAGTAAAATGGCAGGCTACTAGGCCTACTTCAGGCAACTCTCGCATGAGCCAAGGAATAAGTTAATTAAAAAACCCTTTTTTTAACTTGGGGCATAGTAAAAACGGCAACTGGTTTCAACCACACCGGGTCTTCATCAGGGTGTGTATTCTTATCTTTGCATAGACTTTTCTAGATTTATAACTGACATCTGTAGGCTATACTGGGGCGCTACGTCAGAGGAATCTATATGAAATGTGAGGCATTATAGAATATATGTTTTTAAACATCCTTTGATACAGACATGAAATATTTTCACCATCTATTAATAATACTTACTCTTAACCTTGATTTTCCTTTGAAGAAGGAAAGCACACAGGCAGCACACCACAGCATCAGAATAGAGACCAATCCAATCAGAATATAATGACTCCTCGTTGAACTCAAATAATCTGAGAAAGGAAATAGGCTATAAGAATCAGCTTTACTGTCCTCATACAGTAGGGAGTTCGGGAGCAGGTGTCTCACCTGTTAATCACCTGTCCCAGTTTATCAAATGTAAAGCTAGAAACACACCTCACGATTGCTAACCCATTGATAAGATGGAATGTCCTAATCAGATAATTCGAGGTAATCAACAGTAGTGGTGTTCAGTTGTGGCAGGAGTTATGAGTTTGAGTGACAGTTTTGAAAGGTGGCGATTCTTTCCATGGTTTACTGAGTCAGACTGATCATTTAGCTTTACTGGCTCTGGATAATATGATTCATACAACTCAGTCAAATTACGTCTGTTAAAAACAGGTAGGCTATTAAAGGTGAACAATGAGATCTTGCATGGTTTTAGCACAATTTCATTTTTGTCTCGTCATATCTCTGAGGATTCCCATCCCTATTACAGCCGTATACACAAATAATGTAATAGAGGTAATCATTCCCTGGATAAACATGCAACATCAAAATGAGACACGATGTTGGCCTACCTGATGGACCAGAACAGACGCCAGGGATGTTGAGCAAGACTGTATGCCTGCTAACTGGATTTGCAGCCACACAGGTGAAGGTGCTGTTGTCATAGTATTGAACCTTCAGAGTGACTCTGGGCCATGCTGAGATCAGGACTTCTGGTCTGGTTCAACATGACATTGTCTTTGTACCATGACAGTGTCACCTCTTTTCCATTCTCCACAGTGCAATCAACAGAACAACTTATGTTCATTTGTGAACTGCTTTGGTGATGTTGTGAAATATTAAGAACAGGTTTATCTACATCAGCTGTTCAACACAAATACACGGACAAACATACAAAAATGATACAGATATAAATAAAATGTGTCAGTTGTTTTGAAGAAGTATTAAAATACTAATACAAAATCTAAGGAATCAATACTCAAACTTATCCCTCATCTTCATGGCAAAAATGTTTTGTTGGTGATTGTATAATTACAAGAACAGCTTCATGATCATATTATATTATTTTGTAGATATTGCTAATTTTATGAATCTATACCAGTGGTTCCCAAGCTTCTTTGGCCTGTGACCCCATTTTGACATCAAAAATTTCTGCCGACCCCATAGACATAATTTTGTTTTTGTTGGTTTTCAAACAGGACATTACCACAGAGCAGACATTTCGGCTTTACTTTGTTGTATTCAATGACGCTAGCCATGCTGAATATTTTCATCATATTTTCTCTGTCTTTGGTGTCTGTTTCTATAGTTCTCTGTCTTTATGGTGCCAGGTGGGCAAAGAAATATTTCTATTTAGTTTTTTCTTCAATATTTATGAACATGAAAGAATACAGTTGTTTATAATTGGTTGTGGTGTGGGGTTATTTATTTTATTTATTTCAGGGGATCCCTTTTGAATTCCAGACCCCAAGGTTGAAAAACACTGCCCTAGCCTATGTAGCCAAAGCTTTTTTGTCCACACATAGGCCTACTTTAACATAACTTCATAATCCTAATTCCTGACCTAATGCAATTGAAAAATTGCTTTTGTATGATCACAAAAAAATGTGCCATCAATGTTTCAGCAGCTCTAAAGAACGCATAGGCTATAGGCTATGACCTGTGTGCTATCAATTCAAAGAGAGATTTCAAATTCTTTTTCAATGTTTCAACAAATTTCCGATCAACATAGGCTTACCAAAAACGAAAAGTCGGAACTTCTTGTATGACTCCTGTATTTGTGTTATTCGAAGTTGATAAAGACCAGAATCTCTGAGGGTAATTCCCCTGATGGTGAGAGATCCAGTTTTCCTATTTAAAAACAGTCTGTTTCGGAACTGATCAACAGGGAGTATTTCAGCGTCATCCTTGTATAGCTGGGCTATAACAGACGGTAATTCTTTCTCAGAGGTACTAAAACTCCATACTAATATCATACTGTTTGAACGTCTGTTGATACTAGCTGGGAAAGTGAAGTTGTCCCCTTTCCTTCCATTAATGTTTTTCGATGTGTCGTTATCATCTGTTGGGATAGTAAAACATGACGGTTTACAGCAACTTTAAAACTAAATTCCATGTTAAACGCAATGACATAGGATAAGGAAGGGCAAGAAATAAAGAAAAGTTGATACGTACCACAAAAGACTTGAAAAATATGACAAAGGCACAGTTCAGTAAGGAAGTTCATTACGAGCAAGAATGAACCCATAATTAAACTGAAACGTTGCAGATTATTCAACAACACGGTAGCAGGTCGGCAGGTTGTCGCGGGGGTCGACAAAAAACACCCTGTATCATGGTAGCTATACGAGCATTAACTGAAGAAGATTGGAGGCCTATTGCTGTGCAACTCTAGCTAGCATTACAGTGGCTGGGAGGAGTTGTCCTTTAGGCAGCTCATTAATTTTACCAAGGCAGTTAGGTTCACATTGATTTTTGGAATGGTATTCCACCTGAGCTAAACAATAAATGATATATCTGTAATATTATGGTAGGCTATCTTTTTCTATTTATCACCCTTTGTATGCTTATACTATATTATAATATGGAAGATGTTGCTGGTGAGAGAGAAAAAAAATCACCATTAACACTCCCCAGCTGACAATAAAACACTGTGTATTACAATTTTCATGAAATGGTTTTGACATTATTTATTTAACTCTTTCCCGACGGGGCAAAAATAGGCCAAAAATTACTCTTTTGATATTTCAGTATACCGTGGGTGACCCAATCATATGTCAGGGAAACTAACTATTTTTCTTTGAAGCCAAATACTTGCAACACAAATATATGTCTTTCATGGAAATTATATATTATTTATATTTACTAATTAGCTAGCCTGGGAATACACATGCTGCCTTGCGCATTCATTCTGAATCGCTAGCCAGGAGACCATGGCCAAAATTTTCACATGGATTTGGGAACCAATCACAGAGCTAGGATCGATGGCAAGACAATGCACAAACTATTGGAGAAACTGAACTTCACATCCCGTACGGGAAAATGAATAGGTGGTCCCCAGACTAAATCTCACTTGTGATTTAGTCTGGCATTAGCCAGGCTACTAATTAGCATATATTTGCATTAAAAATATATATTCCGGACACAATTTTTTCCTCTTTAAGTCTTTTACAGCTTCAGTCTTTCATGATATCAAAAAACTGAAATAGCAGAAAGTTGTATATATCTATTGGCTAAACAAATACCAAATTTGGTAGCAATTGGATGAAAGCAAGCCCCAAAAACACATTACGAAATAATGTACATGGCGCAAATTACCATTCAATTGCATTGAAATATAATTGAATTCAGTGGGTAGTTAAAATTTGATGGTCTACTTTACCTTCTCTCATCATTTGCCATCTATTGATTATTATTTGGCGCTATATTTCCCTAAACATGGTTATTTGTTACAATCAACTCAAGGAAACTATATACACAGCTTTTTCCTACTCTATCTCAGTTGCTTTACATTGGCTGTCATATTAAAAATGAGGGAATTGCGGTTGATGTACTAATACATAGAGATTATACCCAACCAGTAGTAATATATGTTACAGAATCCAGTATGTAACAATTTGTCTGATTGGCTTAGACCCCCCTTCACACTCAGAGAAAATTTTGTGTGTTTTCTTTACATGGAAAGGGTAGAACTATTCAGTTATGTCATCAGTACCTATGTACTGATTTCTCTATGGGCCGTCGGGAAAGAGTCAAAGGTAAGTCCTTCATATTCAGCTTCATAAATTTACAATTTATGGTAAAGCCCGGCTAGAGCCATGGTAATATTTTAGACTCCCCGCAATACTGTACTTTTGTGTTCCCACACAACACATTTTGCGTTCCCTTGAAAAACATTTGCATTCCCTCACAACAGCCTAACTTTTGTGTTCCCTCACAATACCAGAGTGTGCAAAGATACAGATATTTGCAATAGTATTGCCAAGTTCCCATTCACTCATGTCGGCTTGTAACCTAAGGATGGGAATTCAGGCCCGCTGTTGCATGGCGGGGTATTGTTGTGGAGTTATTGTATTGGAGCGCAAAAGTGCAATCTGAAAAAATAATTTGGAGATAATGTCGTGTGATTATTATTCATGTCAAAAAAGTAAGAACAAAAACACAAAAATACCACTTTGAAAGCAAAAAATAAGGGTTGAAAGCAAAAATGTTTCCCTTCCACTGGTTAGCATTTGCCCCTGCCTTAGTAGATGCCTCAGGATCCACTTTCAAAATGGAGTCAAATCAGAATCAGAATAAGACAGACCTTGGCATGGGAGAGCCAGGCGCAAGCCAATAGAAATCCACCTCTTCTGCTCTTGTGGATCCAAGCCATCATGTTGAACTTGCAACCAAAACTTTTTGATTCAACAAAGAACTATTGATTTGCCAAAACAATTGCAAGTTTGCCACAAGGTCTAATTGTCATGCAAATTAGTTTGCAGCAATATTGCAGCAACTGTTTGCCATCTAAGAAATTTTAAAATCTGTCAAAAAAAAGAGAGAAAAAAGTTTCTCAGGCACGTAAATTGAAAAGTCTTTGTTCAAAATGACATGTCCTAAAAGGACTAGTTAAAAATGCGTATGTGTTGGAGCGTTTCAGTAACAGGAGCATTTTGAAATGAATGCTGATTTATCAGCTTTGGCAAAAACAAAAGGCTTTGCCAGTTTTATGGGAAAATGAGGCATTTAACTCTAGGCCTACTTTCAAAGGTTGCCTGGGTGAAGTGAAACTAACAATGTTATAAATGCTGTCCATAGTGCTGAAAGCATAACCCCAAGTATTAAATTAATGGGGTGATGGGCTTGCTATTTGCATGTAACTTAAAGGCAGGCGCCCCACAGGCGGCGATTTATTTAAAATATAGCAACAAGATTGTACATTCTCACCAATTCATATGGATTACTCTTCAGACCAAAGCTTTTTCTACATCTGCTGGCTGCTTTCTTCATGATAAACTTTCAATCCCATTAGAGCTCTGTCTTTGAGACTCTAAACATCTTTGGCGATGCCCCATTATCCAATAGGAAAACTTGGACTTGGATGCGCATGCTTTTTGTCCTTTTTATTTACCAATAGGAAAACCTACCAGTATCTGCCACTGGATTTCTGTCTTGTCTACAACACATATATCCTAATTAAAGCCAACTCTGTGAATATTCATAATTCATGCATGCTGTGCTTGGGTTTCTCTGACACCAAGACTTCAGTGTCTTACACTGTCTGTGCATGGATGATAGATGTGTGCCCATGTCACCACCATTTGTCTGTATACATCTGATACAACTGGTAAGGGCTGCAAAGAAGACCAAACTTTTCACACAGTTCCTATGTACAGCTCGTTATTGCCACTGTGGCCCTGACCAGTCTGTCTCTCTCTTTTACCTCATGGACTTAGAGGTATGTCTATAGCAAGGGATTAGTGGCTGTATAACCACCTTTAGTCCTGATCTTCCTTGAGCACAAGGATGGTCAATGTCTACATCTGGCCTTAAAATAGTTTTCTCTTTGCTTACCTACTCTACTAACCTGGGCTTGCCCTTACTTCCTGTGACACTGTACAAAATTTCATGTTCAAGTCAGTATGGCATGCAAGCTGCCTATTTACTGCATTTTCAGGCACCAATGAGAAGCAAGCTTTTACTCCCAAGGTGAGGGAGGTGGGCTAAATAAGTTTAACATTGATTCTGCCTTTGGTCAGACTATGGATTGGCCAGACTAAGCTTTGATGGTTGCAAAAGCCAGGCTACTGCTCTACAGTGTGCAGTAATGCGGCAGACTGCATCGATGAAAAGACAAGGCAGTGTCCGTGTTCTCAGGAAACCAAGGAATTTTGACAGAAAATATCAGCATACCTACCCTGGACTCATTTACTGTAACATTCTATCCCAGTATGGAAGCCCTTCAGCTACACAGGGGAAAAGCTGCACTGGACTGTCAACCATGAGAAACAACACTACTGAAAAGTTCGAATATACCCACTGATTTATGCACAATAAGTGAGAGCAGCCAACTTCCTCTGACGACAGGATATTACGCTCCTGGCATTTTCTCAACCGCCTGAACATTGTCAGTGGTTTTCCAACTGTAACAACAATAATGCAGCCATAAGGTAAATGTTGACTATTTCGATGAATTTGATATTGTAGTACCATACATACAGTATTCAGCATACTGTACAGTAAGCAGAGCTTCAAGAATCATATACTTTGAAGTATGCCTATAGACACCAATTGGTGGGGCTTCAATTATTTGATTCAGACTGCTATGATATAGCAGACATACAAAAATAATGATTTACTGGTGTCTATAGCTCATCTATAGACATCCTAATTTGGTGGCTCCAAAAAAACAAAACCATGCACCTTTTGAATTGCCCTGCGCTTTGATGATTTCTACAGTATGTTATTAAGCAAGGATCATACTTTACCATAGAAAAGCCGGGTATTCCCCCTAATCAAATCAGCATATTTAAAACAAGACTTTTGATGAATAGAAGTCAGTGCATTGGCCATCCAGAAGAGGGCACAAGAGATTAAATTATTTAAAAAGTTCCAGGTTTGTATTATGAACTGTTACACAGACAATGCAATTTTAAAACAACTTCCAACAGGCTACCATCCTCTAGAACCTTGGAATTGGTGATCAAAGTAAAGAAACTTTCGGGGGTGCCGTAGCTCAGTTGGTTAGGCGTTGTACCATGACTCCGGGGACCCGGGTTTGATTCCAGCCCATTTCCCATCCCTCCCCATCTCTCTCTCCCCACTCACTTCCTGTTGCTCTTCAGCTGTCCTATCATTAAAGGCAAAAAGCCCATAAAAATATCTTTTAAAAAAAAGTGAAGAAACTTAAACGCACACAGAGGCCTCGTTTTCAGCTATTGTGTTCCTGTATCCCTGCAGGGATATCTGCGAGGATATTATGCCATGGTTATGCCAACCTTTTTGGCATGTAGTGCCAATAGAAATGGTCTTGTTCCTTTGCGTGCCAATCACAGACCAACTTTTTAATAGAAATGGTCTTGTTCCTTTGCATGCCAATCACAGACCAACTTTTTTCTTCTATAATTATGGCGCCACATTTCCAACATGAAAATATGTTAAATCCATTCTCGCTGGATGCAAAGCAGTGCTTTAGGATCATGTTGATGTAAAATAAATGAATCATTCTATCATTCCAAATTAATCTAAATTTCATGAATGAAAATGCGTGCTACAAGCTGAATTGCATTATGGGAAGTGCACAATCTCTCATTTCCAAACCAAAGTCTGGCACCGTAACTGTTAAGAATAATCTTACATGAAAGCTAAGCTTTGTTTAAATGTAAACTCATTAAGCATGTACTGTATACTGAGAATGACCCAGACAGAGTAAACAGGCAAAATTAATATGAATATTCTATGTCTAAATACCAACAATATTGGGTGCCTTCTGTCCTTCACATGACAAATTATTTTAATTTAAACTAGGCCTACTTGCATCTAGAAATTTACCTCAAAAAGCCTGTTGCCATAAGGCTTGCCAAATTTCTTTGACAAGTTGGATCTTGTAATGGTATGTTGGGAGTGCTGCATGGATCAACATAAAGTCTCTTTGCTCAAGCGAAATACTGAATGTCATTAAACAAGATTGTCTATAGACAATACAATAGTCACAAAACAAGCTGTACCGCTCAATGGCAATTCTTAAATCATGCGCACATTCATACAGTATCTGGTTAAAGCAGATCTGGTGATGAATGAAAGAGGCCCAAAAATTAATATTGAATTCTTGCTTCAGAGTGCTTACTTGGGACCAAAATTATTAAAAAGTCAGACATTTCTCATGACAAATGACAGTACACTGGTTTGCTACAAGCCCATACTTTTTAATCAGTAGTAAGCCAGAGTTCTCACCACCAAAATAGCTGATGGTAACTTCCTGAGTTTATAATATGACATGTTTATGATCAAAGCACTGGTAGTAAATCAGATGTAAACATAGGCTATACATACAGTATATTAATCTCATGTCACAACACCTGAGTATATTGTTTCACAGGTCTGTGTTGTCTCCTGCAAAACATCCTATGAGCAAAAGAAAAAAAAACACAATTAAAACTCAGAAGATATTGAAAGACATAAAAACCCATTTCTGAAAATAATTCCAGTCCTTGATTGTGATTGGTTGAATCGTGTTCCATGCCGTCGAAAAATTCATTATTTACCATGGCTCCGACCGCATTTCGTTCTATATTGCTGCAACATAGAAAAGTGAACAGTGGTTGCGCTTGTACGTTGCATGGCAACCGTTAAGCTAGAGGAACTATATTTATTTATTGGCGGAGGAATTGTTATCTATGAAAAATTCGCTACATGTCTCGTTGTTGTGTCTTCTTTTCATGAAATCATGACAGGTTAATGTGGTAGTTTAAGAAAAGCAATAACCCCCTCGAGTCATTCAGCATGAGGTGTAACGAACATAACTCATGGCCTCTCGGGGGTTATTGCTGACATTATTGCATTTTGTTCTATACTGGTGTGCCATATGAAAGTGAATAGTGGCTGCACTTGTGCATTACTTGTCAACCAGCTAGTGGACATTATTTCTTGGTTGAGGAATGGCACATTAATGTGGTAACCGTTCTATACAAGCAATAGAGGCCACTCCGCTCTGTGCCTAACAACTCCCTTTAGCTATTGTAAAACCAACTCATCGCCTCTTGTGGGTTATTGCTTACTTGTGAAGTCATGTTTGTAATGCAATATGCCTGGCAAAGCAGAAATGAATCTTTTAAAATGCAGTAACGCATATGCAATATGGGGAATTACAGTGTGCACTACTTGGAAACATCACGCAAACACAATGTAAAATTCACCTGATTTTGAACATCTATACGGGCAACATGTCTCAAGTCGGCATACTGTGACTCTTCAGCAGTGTGATCTGCAAAAACATTTCAGTCTTATTGGCGACTATGATACAACGTATGAAGAAGAATAAGTAATGTATGTTCTAGCATGCCTACCTGTACATCCTCTTTTGCTATTTTCTCTTTTTCTCTTTAAACAAATAGTTATAGCCAGAATTACAACTATGGAAAGGCAAACAATTGGCAACACAAAATAAAGTCGGTGATCTGAAAGAGAAACAAATGCCATAGGAGTCCTTTTAAAAAATGCAGATTGCAGAATGCAGTTTTGTACATTGTTCATACATTGGCATAAATATTATATTTATATTATATCATTTAATAATTATTTGATAATCTACATGTGCCTATTAGCCAATTCCTTAATTTACAGGTAGGTAAATGATATTGAATGTCATTTTTGTATTTGTATGAGACACTCAACACGGGGACAAAGGGCAAACAGGGGCAGGCCAATCAATTCAGCTTCCAGGTTATGGTGCCACAGCCATATGACTGCACTTTTTTTCTTTTTAAACCATACATTCATAGAGTGGACATAGACTAAATCTCAAGAACTTTTGTTCTAATCTGTCATTCATAGAATCACACTTGCCTTGTGCCTTGCCCTCTTTTTAGGTTAATATAGGCTAACAGTTTCGTAGTCATTTTGATGGGCTCATTACAGGGCAAATAAAGGTCCCCCTGTTGCCTCTTTGCACATTTGTACAGTTTCCTTTTGTGAAATAAACCATGACTAAATGAAACCAAAAACTAACTTTATTGCCTCATCAGTCAACATAGCTTTTCAAAAATGATCAATGTTGGTTCCTATTCTCTGGTTTGCAAACAAACCTATTCACGGCTAAGAATTTACAACTTTAGCACTGTTTGCTATTGAAGGGGTAGCTTTGTAAGTAAACAAAATCACAGGCTTACCTAGTATGCCTTTAAAACTAACAGCACCAGGGGGAGCTGAGAGAGCCTTCATTCACCCTGTAATGAGCCATTTAACCATCAAAGTGACAACAAAGCTGGAAAATTATAGCCTAGACATCTAGAGCACCCTAATGTTAGCACATACTGTAATTTTGTAGCCTGGCTTTCGCGACAAAAGCTCATACGAGCTTAGTCTGGCCAATCTCATGTACTAACCACTAGGGCTGTGCAATTAATTGAATTTTGATCATGATTACGATTTTTGGTTGAAACAATCTCCAAACTGCGATAATCGAGTCGAAATTATTTATTTGGCATAGCCTACAGTTGGCAGAGAGATTGGCAGAGAGGCTCTCCTGGCCATACTAATTTGAACACGAAATCTTGTTCAGTGTCACAGGAAGTATGGGCAAGCCCAGGCTAGTAGTTTTGCTTAATGGGTACATCTAGCCATTGGTGCCTTAGAAGGCATACCATTGGTCTAAACAAGGCTTGGTAACACCAATCACAATGCTCTATGTAACTGGTCACGTAACCGTACTTAAGTAGGGAAAATTTTGCAGTGCTTGGTTGCTTCCCTCTTCACATCTGTTTGCTCCCGTTGGAAATAACGAGCCATGCTAAGTGCTAACAACGTAACGCTGAGCTCCAGGATGATTGAGAGCACGCACAGAGATGAGAGAGGTATGGATCTACTCGTCTAAGAACAGGCAAGAACGTAGTTAAGTATGGAAAGTCGGTGGCGTGTTCCTTTAAAAGTTGAGGTACTCAAGGTACAAAAGTACTCAAGTCAGACATTGTTCTGATTAGTCATAGCACTATCCAATTTGAAAGACAACCGCTGATTTTGCCCCTGGGGGCATCCGTGGTGTACAGGTCAGGGAGTTGGACCGGTGATCGGAGGGTGGCCAGTTCAATCCCCCACTGGTGCAAAGACGAGGGTGCGTGAAGTGATCGTGCAGCACTTCCCCATGTCCAAAAAAAAAAACCACGGATGTGGTGCCCTTAAGCAAGGCACCTTACCCCAAAACTGCTCCCCGGGCGCTGGATCGGGACCTGCCGCCACCTCATGTGAGGGCACCAAGGACCAGATCGGATAGCTGCCCACTGCTCCGTGTGCGTGGGTATGCACACCCCAATGTGTGTGTGGACTGGACTGGACTCAGTAAGTTCACTGCTCCCCAAGAACATGTGCGTGTGGACTGAACTGGACTCAGTAAGTTCACTGTTCCCCAAGAATGTGTGTACATGTGTGTACCCCCACCCCCCCCCAGATGGGTTAAATGCAGAGAAAGAATTTCCTTGGAAAAGAACAAAATAAAAGTACTCTTACTCTTAGGATTGAGCCTGGTCTATCGGTTGTGTCCAGACTATATATTTTGACATTATAGTATGGCTTGTCAGGCTAGACAAATTGACTAAAAACAGTATAAAATGTTACCTGGTATGGCTTTGAAACAGCATAAAATGTTGCCTAGTGTGCTCTAAAGGAGAAGTTCGGTGTGAATCAATCCATTGCCCTGTTGTTAGAGGTCACTGAATGCTGTCTGTAGCAAAAAGAACGAACAAATTGATGCCCGATAGACCGAGTTATAAACCAATAACTTTTGTTGACTGAATGGGTCATAGCGAAATGAAACTGAAAGTAAGACACTATGCCCCATTTACTTAGTGTTAGTTGCTTGGTTCATTAGTCGGTCTATGTTGTATCAAATTTTTTCGTTCTTTTTCCTACAGTATGAACAGCATTCAGTGACTTTGAACAATAGGGCTATGGATTGATTCACACCAAACTTCTCCTTTAAGTAGAAAGCAGTGCATCACTACTACATTTCAGTTTTAACAATTCAGGCAAAATATCAGATAGGCCTACTGACCTTTCTGAGTCTCCTCAGAACATACTTCAGGGATGATGAGATGAGTGGTGTCATTGCTGACAGGATTAGCAGACACACATCTATAAGTGCTGGTGTCCTGGTCATCTATTTCCAGAGGGAGGGACAGGGTGATGTTGAGATCAGGACTGCTGATTTGGCTGAGCATGTCACTCCCTCTGAACCAGGACAAGGAGACCTCCCTGTTATTCTTCACAGAACACAGCACCTGACAGCTCACAGTAGACCTGGACTGAGAACTAGTTCCTGACCGAGAATGAATACGAGGCATCATGGTAGTACTGGCAGGAGAATATCCTTTTCTGATGCTGGGTGCTGAGACAGGGGCTTGTGAAGTGAGCATACAAAAACAAAATTATTTATGAATAGGTCTGTTAACAATATACATTAAATGAATAATAAGCTCATTGGCTGCTTACAATTTTGTTATTTTATTGTACATCTCCATGCTGATTAATATAGGTCACTCACCATAAACAGAACAGTTAAAATGCCAATCTGACATGCTTCCATCATCACTAATTATCTGAAAATGGTATAGTCCAGACTGGTTGTTGGTGATGTTTCTGATGGTCAGTGATCCAGAGCTTCTGTTCAGAAGCAGGATATCTTTAAAATTCCCTTTATATTCTGTATGAATTTCACCTTTTAACACTTGGCTCTGAACTATCATTGATCTTCCAGATCCTCGATTTGGATAAAACCACCAGATAAACTGACAATCACTCTTGGGTTTAAGGATTTCAGGCTGAAAAACAACATCTGTTCCGGACTGTGATATTAGTCTCCTTTTTTCAGCCTCTGAAGGTACTATGAGCCCTACGGATATAAAGATGGAGACAAGCTGTGACACGTTGGTAAGTGATTGCATGTAACGGTAGGCTACTGCAAAAACTGGTTTCAGTACCCTTAAAGGTACAGTGTGTAACGTTTTTAGTTGTTTATAATCAAAATCTGCGATGCCTATTCACAAACGTGTCCTTTTTAATTAATATTTACCACCATAAATAATTCTTGGTATTCCTACTGACTTGAAATCTTCATTTTCCTATGCATAAACTTAGGTCGGCTCTCCATCAACCCTCCGCCATCTTGAGTACGATAGGAGATTAGGACA
>JASCQY010122883.1:0-27283 GCA_030264315.1 Sardinella tawilis
TAAACTTGCAGGGCACAGTGTAATAAAATTCAGTAAATGCTGAAGCATCCGTTTCATTTCATTTTTCTAATTGAAAAATCATATTAAATAGCATTTACATGATATTCTGCATAAAAAATAAGTGAAATACGTGTAAATTCGGTTTTAGTGCTCAACCGCTTATAGTGTTCAAATTGACTCTGGACCAACGTGATCACTATAAGCGGTTTCCACTGTAGTTCTTCCCTCAACTTAGATGAGATGATCCATCCATCGAGAGGTATGGATTAACTTGTCTAAGTTGAGGGAAGAACATAGTTCAATATGGAAAGAAGGTGACGTGTTCCTTGTAATGTGACCTGTTAGCCAGGTTGTCCATACCTTTTCTACACTGAAGAATCACAAACATCAGGCAAATAAAACCCAGAATACCCATGATGATATCTTTCCATAGGCCTAATTATAGAGTGTGAAAAACACATGACACAAAAACAAAATAGTAGGCTGTTATTCATATTTTACAGTACAGATCTATAGTACTCCGCACATTAACAACAGGGTGCTTTTCAATTCCATGGTACAAGCTTGACTATACTGTACTTGATTTGATTGATTCTCCATGACAATACGGTACTTCCTAGCATAACAGTGGTGGCTTAGGCAAGGGGTTGCACAAACTGATGTTTACTACACTTCATACACCAATAAGTAGTCATCTGTCTGTTCACGTCACATTTTAGTATCGGCTCAGCAGGGATAGAAACTGGGCAAAGCTTGTATGAAAAAAAGGGGCAACAGGTACAAACCCAAATGAAAAAAGGTAAAAGAGGCAAGTAGAGTCGAGACAGAGAGTTTAGAAGGAGAATATTTAAGAATCTTTGGTCGAGATAAGCTGAGCCAAGTCGTGTTAGAATGGTATAGTGGGGAAGGGACAAATACCTTTGTAACTACTCGAATAATACAGTAATATCCGGCTCTCTTTTCCCTCCTCTTCAGACAGACCCACAGAGCATGAGAGCCAATCAGACTCAGAGGGAGGATACAGCAACCAGGAAGTAACTCTCACAAATCCATCTATATCTGAGAAGGAAAAGCTGGTATTATTTAGACTAATGCACATACTTGAAGATTATTGTTATTTGTTGTTGAAATCTTGACAGAAATATTACAGAATGTATGTAAATAACTGATTAAACAATAGCAGTTAGACAACAATATGCAAATGAATAAACTAAGGCTGGAATATAAAGCTAGTTATTACATTATCTTTGTTGTAAAAAGCTGTTCAATGACTTCTTAAAGGTATAGTTCGGTATTTTACACTTTAAGCCCGTTTTCTGTATTGCCCAGGATGCAAACAAGTGGTTAACACCGAAATCTCGACAGGACCAATCGTTGAGATTTCGGTGTCAACCACTTGTTTGCATCCTGGGCAATACAGAAAACAGGCTTAAAGTGTAAAATACCGAACTATACCTTTAAGTGAACCTGCAACATAGTCAGTTAAGTTATGCAGCCTTCATAGGTGATGCCATGCATGTGAGTTCACTTTTAGTTTTCCAGGTGAAAAAGCCCAGTCCCGTGGCTGATTGCCGATATGGGAGCCCATTTCTGCCACATAAAAAAAGGATCATACTGTATATCTATGGAATACTGTTTCCGCCACACAGAAGAAAAAAAATCTTTCTATACCATCTCATTTTTATCTGAGATACTGAGATACTATCTCATTATTCTGTCTGAACTGACAGGAGTCAAACTACTACCTCTTTGCTCTTTGTGTAGCTTGCAGCAGGCAGAATATAGTCTGTTATTTCCCCAAATTGTATCATTATTTGGAAAGAATAGGCTAGAGGCCTAGGCTTAAAGCTACACTATGCAACGTTTTTAGGTTAATATATTGGCGTCGTAGTACCGTTGATGGTTAAATCGTTCATTTTGGGGTGAATGAAGGCTATTTCGCCACCGTCTATCCCTTCCTAGTCTCGTTACCATGCTATGCAGTGTCAAGGATTCGGGTTGCGCAAAACGAAACCTAACCAGAATGAAGCAGAAATCGCGTTTATTACCTTATTCGTTAACGTAACTCCACAAAAATTATCACCGCTGGTTCGTATGCTTTGGTCTGAAGAGTACTCCACATGAATTGGTGAGAATGTATAATCTTGTTGCTATGTTTTTTTTAAAAAATCGCCGCCTGTAGGTACCCTGGAAGTCCAGACATATCGCGAGAGCACAATTTGTGCCTGCAGATACTCTGGCCAGGATAAATAATGCACATTACATTTACCCCAAAAATTTGCGGTAATCAAACAGAGTGATGCTTCTAACATAGGCGTACCAAAGACGAGCTAAAATGATGACGACAGTGCTGGCTTGAATCGTTCCTTGTTGTGATTGATTGTAGCGATCGTACCAATTGCGTGCAGTGAGACTTTCAAATGCATGCCTGGTGCCGCTGCTCGAAGTAGTCCATTTACATTATTCCTGGCCAGAACCATAAGGGTTTGGATTTCCAGACTAGCCTGTAGGGGGAGCTCCGTCGTGTGTCTTTAATATCAAAACCTGAATTCCAAATATATGTGTATCATATTCTATAAAACTGTCTATGACAAGGAATATGTTATAATTGGTGCGCAAGCATATATTCAAGAAAATTCAAGAGAATTAAATTACAATATTTTTGCAATTCATCATGACTAACAGACTTTCTGAGATTAATCATGATTCAAAATGTTAAACATTTCACAGCCTCACAGTAAACAAATCTCTGCATTGGACTACTGAGATGTTGCACTTTTACCTGTTGTGCTGTGATCACTATGACTGGGGATTTCTGCTCCTCCTTGGTTTCTCCAGGTGAGTGTCGGCTGTGGATACCAGCCCTCTGATACACAGGTGACATTCACCTGTCCACTGCCTCCATCGGTGACTGAAAGGACAGGAGGGGAACCCCTCACTGATGGTAGAGAACATAGGTCTCTATTTAACATCACGTGTTAATTACTTATCCAACACTTCTACCTGAACTTATCTTTTGTCTGACTGACATGTGGCAATTTAGTTTCAGTTCAGTTACACTTTTCACTTAAGAGAGTGCACTATAATTAAGAATATAATCAACAGAGTTATTTATTTTTTTCAAATTAAAGGATAGGTTTGGTTTTTAACACTTTTTTTAAACAAGCCTTGTTTTCAGATCATTCCTGATGAAATACTATCGTTAATATTGACGCATGCTGCTGTTAGGAGAATCTTCGATTTTTGCTGCAGCCTTCAGAATGGCAGTTATGTGCACTTCCAAAATTGCAAAATTGCTAAAAATTTGTTTGTTAAGATGTGAAACTTACCGTGGTGTTAGTAATGTTCATAGATGCACTGACACAAAAATCATCACAAACCGTGATACGGGTGTGAAAATAGCTCCACAACTGAGAATAAATGGTCAAAAACATGTTTATGTCAGCACATCAGTGAGCCTTAATGACCACTCTGTAACTTTCGCGTCTTTACAAAAACAAATGTTTAATGCGTTTTAGGAGCGATTTTGGGAGTGCACATAGCTGCCATTCTAATGTGGGCGGTGAGCAACAGCAAGGCTTTATGTGTTAAAAACCGATTAATTAATTTTTACTAAAGATTTTCAAACTGATATTGGCCCACCTTTCACAATTAAGTGAACACTGGCATCCTCATACCCTTGATGTACTTCAGTCACAAAACAGATAAACTCTCCGTTGTCTACTAGTGAGATGTTTGCGATACTCAGTGATAAATTCCCCTTCTCCACCTGTCCATTCAGAGACACTCTGCCCAGGTACTGAGGGTCTGCAGGATGCTGCTGGACATGTTGCTCCTTGTAGAGCAGAAATGGAGTTGTGTTGTCATCTGCCCGATGCCAGCGCACCTCTAGGGACCCCGGGAGTGCTGGGGTCAAAATACAGGGCAGGGTGACGGAGGACCCCATCCACCCAGAGATAGGATTATCAGCAGTAATCAAATCGAATTTGCTAGCTGTACATGGAAACAACGAATCAGAGAGGACCATCATCATCAACATCATCGTCTGTGTCACATCCAGGGCACCTAAAATACTGACAGTGAATTTCTCCTCACAAAATGAATGGACACAATCCCATGTAGGCCTACTGAAATGTCCTAGTAGTTCTTTAAAGGTAGACTATGAGATTTTGCATGAATTTTGGCGCAATTTCGGCTGTGCACCAACATGCCACATCTCAGCCAAACACTGGTTAATGGAGACACTGATTGTTTAAAGATTTTTTTGGGGGGAGGGGCTTTTTGTTGCCTTTATTTGGATAGGACAGTAGAGACTGACAGAAATGAATGGGGAGAAAGGGGGATCGGGTCAGACTCAAACCCGGGTCCCCGGATTCATGATGCACATATGGGTGGGGGGCAGTGAGAAAAGTTGATTTAGTAGTGTGATTTTGACAGTAGCGTCTTCTTTGGTGTATTTTGGTGTTTATGAGGAACTTGGGGTTTATGAGGAACAACAGAGGTGACATCATGCAGGATCTCATAGTCCACCTGTAACTCTCCTCTTCTTCCTCAAAAATGCAAGTGATTACTGTACATCAAGGTTGCTCAGACTCCTGTGAGTACCTGTTCATTCTTGTCAGTTCTTGCCCAAATCTCTAATCCCTATTATATTGCTGTATCTTGATAAGCTGTGAATATAACACGTAACACTTACTTGGTGAACAACAGCACAGGGGCAAGAGGAACAGCAGCCACCACATCACTAAAACAATGGCAAAACATTTGAATTATTAAAAGTAGGGTATGGAATGCTACTTTTTGGCCATTTTGAAGTTCCCTAAATAACTAAAAATCCTCTTCATAACCCACTTAAAGCCACTGAGTTGGAAGCACTAATATGAAAATTCGACATCTCAATCATCAAAATTTGGGGGTCTGGCTCAAAGGCTAAAAATATTCTGCAATGGAGTTCCAAACTCCACTTGCCCAGAAATAAAGATGCACCCCAAGGTAAGCAAATAGTTTTGCTCAGCGGGTTTGTCTAGCAAGACATCATAAGATCAGACAAAGCCTTATTCAGACCAATCACAACGCCCTTTCTTTGTGGAGTATCATTGGGTGGGCTGCTTAGCATATGAAGGTATTAATATATCAAATTTAAACATTTATTTTGCATGTGTACACTAAAGTCACAAATGTGTAAATTTGAAGATGTAATACACAAAATAGGGGCTATGAGTTCACAAGTCATTTGTGGGTGCATAAATCCTATCATGTGCATTATAACTTCCAAGAGTCACACATTTAAAACTTACGATACAATTGTGGCAGTGCAGTTGTTGAAAAACACATTTACACTTTTGTGTTTCATAATCTGAGAACATGCACAAAATTTGTGCATTGGGAAAACCCAAATGTGAACTAATGTATATGAAGGTGCAAATCTGTGAAATATTCATTTACAAAGAAAATGATGTAAGACTGCGATGTACATTCAACATTTAAATAGGCAAGCACAGGTCCATCAGTATAACTCCTCAAATCTGCAGCTACGAGTCTCAGAAGTTGCTTCCCTGGATATTTTTGCTAGCCTGATGTATCAGCCACGTATTTCACTTTGTTAGTGTCTAAACCTGAACCATTTGGATTGGTTTGCTTCGCAGATACTTTCTGCTTAAAACTAATCGCTACTGTTTGGTCATGACTTCAACCAATCACTACTGATTGGCCGTGATGTATGGTAGACACTAGATAGAATGTATAGTTTGAATTCTCTGTTCGCTAATTGGGCCGTCAGAATTTGGAGATGAAGCAAATGGAAGTGAATCGTTAGTTTCCTGACTAGATGGTGGAGGCAAATTGAATTGGCCCGAAGCATTTGTTGGCGCTATAGCTTTGCTACACCTATAGCTGGTACAAATGCAATCGACAGCATTAACCATGTAGGAGAATAATAGTCTATTTAGAGATCTATCGCCTCATACAATAGACTTACAATACTGAGTTTGTGATATTACAGTATATTAGATTACTTAATATTGCACTGCTGTATAATTCTAATTTATGACTTTAGTGTATGCTTAAGCAATTTGCAGTCCCATGTACTAAAGTATTAAGAAAAAAATTAAAACCTTAAAAACGTAATAGTTGCAAGATATGAAGGAGCTGAAAGCTGAGCAAAAAAGGGCATTTAACAGAAGGACATAGGCTATTTGCTGTTTTAATTTCATTTAATTCTGTCCCTAGTGTCAATCGGCCGTGCCCAGACCAAAGGCTTATAGGTCTACTGTATTTTGATGTTATAGAACAGCTTGTCAGGCTAACGGTCAATTGCATTTAACATAAGAGATGTAGGTTAGCCTACTAATGACACAATATTAGGCCTAGATCTCTCAGACCTACAACCTATTGTGTAGCCTTTACTTTAAAAGCATTTAATTCGACCCCACCCTCCCCAGACTCGTTCTGGAAATGGTCATAAAGCCTACTGTACTGATGTGACTAGGGTGTGCAATATCACGCAATAAAGCATAAAAAAGTAAAAGTGTGCGATTTATTGTAGCCTATTTTTTCATTGCCTATTGATATTTCAGTTCAATTTCAGTATAAAGCATGTAGGCCTATCACCTTTAAGACAAGTAAATTAATTCATATTACATGCTTACTTAAAAATAAATACAAAACATTAACATTACATAACTTCGATTTACTGTAACTGAGTAGGCCTATTTCATCTGCGAGGCTGTTTGTATCGTCAATTCCAAGCTTCGCACGTGTGGTCGATATAGCTTCAGTGACTTCGCCCATTTAAGGAAGGGTATTCCATCTATTTTTTTTTTTTGTTGTTTGCTTCGTTTTTAATTGTTTAACACATCCTAATTTCGTTTGCTAATCTTGGAAGTTCTATTATTTCCTACCTGATTGTTTGAATCCAGATGCATTAATGCCTGTAGAGGTGTTCCCGTTCTGAAATTGCCACACAACGGGGGATGAAATCAGCACTGGACAAATTTGACTCCCTGTTTCGCTTTTGTTTTGGAATGTTTAAGGAGCAGAACAGCGCCCCTATGAGTACCACAAGGAAATGAGCATCAAAGTCTAATCTACAGCATTTCGCAGTAGGCTACTCTTGCACTGGCCTATTAGAAAGACAGTTGTAACCACAGATCGGTCTAAAAAATTTTTTTTTTTGATCTCACGCAAGTTTCGTAGATTCAGATTCAAATACAGAGCGGAAGTTTATACACGGTTGTGAGGTAGCCTATCTGGAAAAAAAGTAGTGTTGACAGTCAACGGTATAGCAAAGTAAGTGACATATAAAAACAAAGAAAATAAAATACATAAAAATACAGTCCTGGCCATTAGCCTTCATTACTCTGCTCAGCGGTGAACCATGAGCATCTGAACAGGGGAAAGCCTTCTTTACAGGGGCTTATCAGTAAACTATAGTCATATGTCTTTGTATATCGTCTATATCTTTCTATTTGCATGTGCATGACTGCACTATTGCCAGTTGCAGAGTGCAGTGCATTTGCTTTGACAAAAGTCAGGTTGCCCTGCACTGGTCCAACAAACAGAATACTGAGATGGCACCAAAAACTTATATTAAAACTAGAAAACTTTACACAATAAAGTTGGAATTTAACCAGTAGACATTTCCTTGTACAGACCTTTGAATAAAAGACAAGAATGGTACGCCGACCTCTTCGTCTTACATGACTATAATTTTGATGATGAGGAGGCGGATTGACTGCATTCAGTGGACTTAGTGATATTCGGCACAACAGTGACAGAAATGTCGCACAAACCAGTAGATCAACAGTTTGGTCCTGTGGGTGGGTTACGTGAACTTGCTGTGGACACTGAAGTATTATAACATGTGATGTCAACATTATAACAAATCTTTATGCTAATAATGTACAATAATATACAATATTGTTTTTGGCATAATCATGGCTTTTTATAGACTTTCTTTCAGCTTGTGCAGCACAGCCATATAGGAGAAGGTTTGAGACCATCTTTGGAGCAATTCAAGACTGAATTCAAGATTAGATTGTGAGATTTATTCATGCTTTGGTTTGCAGTATTTGGCAGAAGTATATTATACATAGTACTGTATATGGATTACAAAATTTTTGCTTTGGAAACTTATTCAAGTGTGTAGGGTGAAGAAATGTGAGGAATAATTCACAGATTACAGGCTTAGAAGAGTACATGAAATGTGGCTATGCCACAACATATCTACAGTAACATATCCATGAGATTTGGTTCGAAGGCAGGGTGGCATCCATTGCTGGAGAGAAATCACTATCAATTGATTGAATTAATTTCACATTTTTTGTTCTTTAAAAAGAAGCAATATGTAAACACTGTACGATGTTGTACATACAGTACTCAGACATTCCAAACTATAGAAACTCATTTCCACCTACTGTAATTTGCCAAAAAAGGCTACAAAGATACATTTTACAGTACTCTATTCAACTCCCTTCAATTCTGTAGCCTACTGTATAATATAGGCGTTTAAAGACATTTTACAATCACCAGTCCAGTTATCATTACAGCACATCATCATAGCACATCATTACATGACCCCAATAATTGTATTCTTCATATAACCAAGAATAGGTCTGTATCCTGTCCCATTGGCACATAAGTCACATTGGCTCAAAAGTAGCCCCACTCCTCGCTAACTCTGAAGAAGTGGAGAAAAACCATGAGCACAGAAGGGGCTGCAATGCACCGCGAGCCTGTCTGGCCCAGTGCCTATGTCAATGGAAAACATCTTGACTGTGACTAGATGTAGCACAAAACGCTGCTAGCTGCTGACATTTTAATGGTCCTACTGCAGCCAATGTAACTGGAAGTTTGAATCACTTCAAAAAAAAAAAAAAAAAAAAAACTGCATAAAGCACATTGGCTATTGTAGCAGCAAGTAACACTGAATACCTTTCTACATTCAATGGAGTCAGATTGTTTATATTTAAAGTTATGATATTGGTCAAAACCTAGATAAACAAAAGCATCATTGTTGCACTGAATATATAGAGCATACAGTTAGAGAGCAGGGCCTAGCATATTGTTTTCCCATAACTTGTCATTCCATTGACCTTTTCAGGCTGTACAACAAATGCATGCGTTATTCACATACTCTCATTCTGCGACATCTCATGAATACTGTGTGAGGTTTAATGTAATGCATTTTTATCCACGTCAATGTAGCTCAATGGACATCAGTTTGAAGCCATTTGATGCCCAATTTTAGTAGAGTTTAGAGTCTCCTGTTCCTGCTCGCCTTCATCTCTCTGGTGCATTGCACTGTATGGTCCTCCATTCTTTTTCACCATTTTATCAATCTTCTTCAGCAGGTCTCTGACCTGAGAGTGATTCTTTTTATTATTGTTATCAAAGGCATGGCACCCCCCACCATACTGAGACACAGATTTTTCAAGTTTTTTATCCATCCTCACAAATTCTTCAATAGATTTGTTCTTCAATTTATCTCCATGAGTGAAGATTGCAATTGTGTACTTACAGGCATGCTCACCAAATAAATTCTGAATCTTCTCCCTCATTGCTGTCATTTCCTCCGGAGGGACCATTCCCAGCTGATTAATGGCCAAAAATGCATGGACACCCGGATAGGTCAGTTCTATGCATTCTTTTTTTCGGTTTTCAATATCAGTAATTGTGGCGTTTGTGTCAAAGAGGGCAGTGTCAATCACATGAAGGTCTATCCCATGAACTTTTCTTGTTTGCATTTCACATTGAAATATATCTTCAGAGGCTTTAGGCTCTGATACAAATATTTGTTCCCCCAAGATGGTGTTTCCTGTTGCACCCTTTCCCACTCCAGTCTTCCCCAGCAGCACAATTCTCATCACCTGAAAGTCCTCTTGTCCTGCCTTGTTAGGCGCATGCTGCAACCATACTGTGGAAACACAGACATTATAGTCATTATTTGTGGGATGTGGAGTTTCATTACAGCCGTGCTTTCGGTGGCGCTGGAGACTACAACTGTATAAACGTAACCATTTCTTTTGTGTGTGTGTATTTTTGTTTTCTTCCGATGGCTCATACTAACCACTGCTGTTTTGATTTGCCCAAAAATAACATGTTATTCCTCCCTGAAAGATGTTTATGGAGCTTTTGCCTTGTGGTTGCACATGCATTCTTTCTGTGACATTGCTATTAGTGTTGTTTTTGGCGGCCTGTTTTAATTTTAGTCTAGTCTTTGGATCAAGGTGTCCGGCGGAAGACCGGAATCCTGACTAGCACTGTTGGATAGGTTAGGTTGTGCAGTTTCATGTGATAACGGTGCAATTAAAATTCAGCGAGCAATATAAGCACGAACAACGGGGATGCCAAATCAGGGTTCAACTAGCCAACTAGCGTTGCCTGCGTCCGAGAAAAAGGCTACTGAAACAAGAATACACGATTAGACCAGAGGTTTGATGTCGAGTCCCGTTTAGTCAACAAAATTAAATGACAATAATTTTTATTTTGGAAAACACATTTAGTCTCATTTTTATTCATCAACAATATTGCATTATGTATTTAGTCATAGTTACCGTCACATGGCCAGCATTTGTGTTTTGTTTCCTCTAGTTTCCGTGAAAAAACGTTCATTGACGATGATATTTCGCCATAGTTTTTGTTGACAAAAACAACACTAGTTGCCATGAAACCTATGTATACCTGTAAATCATGTAAGTCTGTCTGTCTATCTATCAATCTATCTATCTATTACGCCAAGCAATATTTGATTTTTGATTGCTTATTCTACACTGATGGCTGATTGTTTATTCTTTTAATTTGGAGTGGTATATTGTGGGTTAGAATGGTTCACCCTATAAAAGCTGCATAAAATATCACCTGGGACCATGTGAAGTTGTACCTTTTCTGCATGTGGGAATCATTAGCAACAGGCAAGTAACCCCCAGAATAATCATGATGATGTCTTTCCAAAGGCCTGATTTGGTGAGAAAAACACAATGTATCATCAAGCAAACACCATTCATTGTTCTAGGCTATTTAAAATACAAACCTGAAGTCTGTAAACCTAACCAAACAACCAAACCTAAAGTACTCCTGATATCTCAAATTCTCAATGACCATGGAATGCAAAGATGGTAAATTTATACCTCCACAAGAGAAATACGGTAATATCCTGCTCTCCTCTCTCTCCTCTTCAGACAGACCCACAGAGCATGAGAGCCAATCAGAATCAGAAGGAGAGTACAGTACCCAGGAAGTAACTCTCACAAATCCATCTGCATCTGTGAAGGGAAAGCCTTTGATTATTGTTTACTAAAGTTTTTTTTTTTTTTCGTTTAAAATCTTAGCAGGAATATTACAGAATGATTGCTGGGTGTAATGTAGCGTTTGCAATGTGAGTGGTTGTAGTAGTAGATGTCAATAAAGGGACGGACAAGTGGTTTATCCAATCATGTGAAAGGATTTTTAAAAAAATGAAATACATCTCCAATTGAGCAGTCCCAGATCCTTGTGTGGAGTGAAACCCCTCTGGTGGAGCATGGCAGAACTACAAGGATCTGGCGAGAGTCAGGTTAACATTCCAGTGGAAGCAGTGGTCGAGTACAATGAGCTGACAAAAAATGAACCAAAATGATGCAACCTGAATGAGTTATGGCAGTTTTGGCGAAGCAGCAAAATAGCGTAGCAATGTGGGCAAGTTGTTTACATTAGAAGTAGAGATGACACAATACCATTTTTTCCTTGTCTGATCCGATACGGATACTGTAGTTTTAAGTATCTGTTGATACCGATATTTGCCAATCCGATACCACACCAGGGTTGCCAACCGTTTTGATTTGTCCCTTCATGTACAGCTCCTGTCCCGTAGTCTATTTCGATCACAGCCTCGTCAGCCCAAAAGTCATATTAAATGTTGCAATGGGAATTGGATAGCAGATATCCAATGTTTCCTGGAGGCCCTGAGTCTTATGTATTTAGATTGTGTATTATGTATAGATGTTTGCCAATAGCCTTTACAAGCTTTAGTTAGAAGCTTGCCCCCATTGTACACCATTTTGCTGCCTCACAAAAACCGCCACAATGTTCAGGTTGCATCATTTCGGTTAATTTTTTTGGCAGCTCGTTGTACTCGACTACTGATTCAACTGGAATGTAGGTTGGGACGTGCCGGCGTTCCCCCTTAAGACCCTTGTGTGATATAAGCAAATGAATAAACAAATCACTGCATTGGACTACTGAGAGTGTGTTATTATTGCGTTTTCAGATGTAACCATAACAAAGTTGTTGTGGAAGCACTGTTCATCTACAGTATATTGATCCACTGCTTTCTGCGTAACGATCTGAGAATGCCGTGAGCCTCAAATTCATCTGACTACGTAACAAAACCAACATTGTCTCGAAAAACAATATGCAAACTCCAGGAAATACAATGCTGCTGATTGGTCGTGCGCCGGTCACGTGATCCTTGCAGGGAAGCCACGAGAATAGCAGAGAGAGAACCTTCCACAGAGTCAAAACTCCTGTGTGAACATTGATCGAATCTGCTTTGCAATCATGAACTCAAATGATTATGGGCATGCCTGGATGTAGCCAGAGACATGAGAGTTGAATGCCAAAGTGTCTGCATTTGCACTTTTACCTGTTGCACTGTGAATACTCTGACTGGAGATTTCTGTTCCTCCTTGGTTTCTCCAGGTGAGTGTCGGCTGTGGATACCAGCCCTCTGATACACAGGTGACATTCACCTGTCCACTGCCTCCATCGGTGACTGAAAGGACAGGAGGGGAACCCCTCACTGATGGTAGAGAACACAAGTCTCTATTTAACATCACATGTTAATTACTTATCCAGCACTTCTACCTGAACTTGTCTTTTGTCTGGTTAACAAATCTGGAAAAGCAATCAAACTACAATTTACAGTTTCAGTTTAGTAAAGATTTGCTGTACTGTAATTACTGATATTGGCCCACCTTTAACAATTAAGTGAACACTAGCATCCTTATACCCTTGATGTACTTCAGACACAAAACAGACAAACTCTCCGTTGTCTACTACTGAGATGTTTGTGATACTCAGTGATAAATTCCCCTGGTCCAGCCGCCCAATCAGAGACACTCTGCCCACGTAGTGAGGGTCTGCAGGCCGCTGCTGGACCTTTTGCTCCTTGTAGAGCAGAACTGGAGATGTGTAGCCATCTGGCCGATGCCAGCGCACCTCTAGGGACCCCGGGAGTGCTGGGGTCACAATGCAGGGCAAGGTGACAGAGGACCCCATCCAGCCAGTGACAGGATCATCAGAGGTAATCAAATCAAATTTGTTAGCTGTACATGGAAACAACAAATCAGAGAGGTCCATCATCATTATCAACATCATCATCATTATTGTATAGTAATACAGGACTCGAGAATGCAACTGATCTAGCTGTGTCACATCCAATGCACCACAAGTACTGACTTGAATTTCGCCTTACAAAATGAATGGACACAAACCCACGTAGGCCTACTGAAATGTTCTAGTAGTTCTTTAAAGGTGGACTATGAGATCTTGCATGGATTTAGGCGCAATTTCGGCTTTGCACCGAAATATAAACACACCACATTTCAGCCAAACACTGACAAGATGGTTAGGGAAGGCAGTGATTATAGTGAGCGTGCACATATGGGTGGGGGGCAGTGAGAAAAGTTGATTTAATAGCGTGAATTTTACAGTAGCGTTTTGTTTGGTATATTTTGGCGTTTATGAGGAACAACAGAGGTGGCATCATGCAGGATCTCATAGTCCACCTTTAACTCTCCTCTGCTTCCTCTTCTTTTTGGCTCCCTCAAACATGCAAGTGACTATCAATGTTGCTCAGACTCCTGTGAATATGCTACCTGTTCATTCTGTTCTTCTTGTCAGTTCTTTCCCAAATCTCTGATCCCATATTGCTGTATCTCGATTGACTTGAATTTGAGGGGGAACCTTCTTACAGTATGTGCAGGTAAACATAAACAATAACAAAATAAGGGACCACATTTCAACCAGTGGGTATACTGCCAGATGATAACAACTTGAAACATTGAGCTTGTTGTCTCTGGTGTCATTTTTCCCCCCCACATATTGTAAAACAGCAAACAGACACTTGTGAATGCAGAGATACTGTAGAATGCTATCATTCAAGGGCTGATCCAAGCTTTTTAAAAGTACACAAGTTTAAAAATTAAGCATGAAATCATTTCTCACTACTGAATGGCCAGACCCTCTGTAGGAAATGAAGTGTAGAACAAGGGGCTGGTTTTATTACCAGGATAAGTATAAATTGCAACACAAGAAGGGTCTATTTTGCATCCTACAGACAGTAAGACAGATCACCATTGTTGCCGCACAGACTGGGTAAAACAGCAAAGAATGAGTATAACACTTACTTGGAGAACAACAGCACACAGGCAAGAGGAACAGCAGCCACCACATCACTAAAAACAATGGCAAAACATTTTAATTATTAAAGGTAGGGTATGGAGCGCTACTTTTTGGCCATTTTGAAATTTAGAAATCCACTTCATAAACCACTCACAGCCACTGAGCTGGAAACACTGACATTGCATTAGACATCTCAATAATCAAAATTTGGTGGTCTGGCTCAAAAACTAAAAATATTCTGCAACAGATTCTTCTACAATTATAAACTCAACTTTGCACCTCAACGGTTGCAAATAGTTTTGCTCAGTGGGTTTGTCTACCAGGACATCATAAGGTCAGACGAAGCCTTGATCAGACCAATCACAATGCTCTTTCTTTGTGGAGTATCATTGGGTGGGCTTAGCATATGATTATTAGGTATTAGCCTAATATATCATAATATACTGTAATAAGTCTTTCACACATGCAACTGCAAATTCTGTATGCATACACTTAAGTTAACAGTAAATTTGAAGTTGTAAAATATTTATTTTGCATGTGTACACTAATGTCACAAATGTGTAATAGTAAATTTGAAGATGTAGATACTTTTTCTACCATTGTCAAACACAAAATAGGGGCTTTGAGCTCACAAGTCATTTGTTACAGCAGGTGCATAAATCCTATCGTGTCACGCATTTGAAACTTTTGCTACAATCGTTGCAGTCCATCATACAACTGCTTAAATCTGCTGCTACAAGTCTAAGAAGCTGTTTCCCTGATGGATAGTTTTGCTACACTTGTAGCTGGTACAAATGTTGCAAAAGTGAATTGTATGCACAGAGCCCCCTAGGAGTTGCCATGGAAAAACATGATATTGTGGAAGTTGCTATTTCTGTTTTGACAGTATTAAAGGATAGGTTTGTTTTTTAACACTTAAAGCCTTGTTTTTTGAGATTGTTTCTGATGAAATACGCTGTTTGGGTACACACACACACACACACACACACGCACACACACACACACACACACATGCACTCAACTTCATGAATATACAGACCCCGGATGGTGATAACAAAAATACTTCTGACTGAAATGGGAATAGCACTACCTTATCATAACAAACATCTAAGAAATTAACGCATTTAGCCTACTGGCTGCATGTCAGTTACATGGATACAGGCGATTCCAATAACTGAATCACTGAATAATGTATTTTCAGTCTTTTTTATGCTTAAGAATGTGCGAGCACTCCATTGTGCCCTGCTGCTCCCTATGGAGGTTATTTACAAACATGATAGGCCTATTGCATGCCTAATTTTGGCAACCATATATCAAACAGCTGAAAAAAATAATCAGTCACTTATCAGTTATCATTATTGATCAACCTCTAGTCTGGCTTTCGCGACGCAGAATTTTGTGCAGCGCCACAGGAATTATGGGCAAGCCCAGGCTAATCAACCTCTGAGGCTGCTCATGATTCTGAAGCATGCCACGTGAGGTAATGGGTACCCATTGTCTTGGGTTACTATACTGTAGATGTGTGAAGGACGCCACAGCAAAAGGGTTGACTGGGCTGCCGAAATGTCCAGAATTTTTGTCAGGCTGAGGTGGCAACCCTAGTTGCTGGTGACAAAATATTAGGTCTAGGCCTATAACCTACTTGTAGCCTACCTACAATTCAAAAGTATTTCATTCGACCTCAGACTCGTTTCGGAGATTGTAGGCCTAGCATAATGATGCGACTACGAGGGTGTGCAACACCAAGTAGGCGATTTAGGCTACTGTAACTGAATAACCTTCTGCGGAGCTGTTTAAGTGTAATTCCAATTGCCTAGTCTAGGCGTGAAGCGGTCGAATAGCCTAGGGCAGAGGCCTCGCCCATTTAACAAAGGCTAGCCCATCTGATTTTTTGTTTGTTTCGTTTTTAATTGTTTTATTTAAAAAAAAACTAATTAGCCTACGTTTGTTAATCTTGGAAGGCCTATGATTTCCTACCTGCTTGTTTGAATCCAAATGCCGGTAGTGCTGTTCCCCTTCTGAAATTGCCGCACAATAAAAACAGCCTTGGACAAATGTGACTTTCTGTTTCACTTTTGCTTTGGGATCATGTTACAGTGGAGAACAGCGCCCCTATGTGTACCAGAGGGAAATGAGCAACAGCCCGAATGTTTGGTAGCCTAATCTTTTTTGTAACACTTTCTATGAAGGTTGTATTCATAATGCCCTAGTAATGCTTTCAAATTGCCTTATAAGGTGACTATAAAGCATTGTAGTACTCATTATAACCATCTGTATGTATTAATTTGTTACCAACTTTATGATGATTACAACCTTATGATTTACATTAGGCCTATAATAACTAATAATGAATTATTATGATTTTTATTCTGAATAGCCTAATGCATTATTAACATTATTATTAAACATTAGGCCTATTTGTCTGCTCACTTGTGCATCATAGTGGGTAGGAATAAGGCATTATGTCAATTTTTAGTAGTCCCACAGCGTACAGTACAGAGTACAGTAGACTACTGTATATGAGCTCCTTTATCACTTTATGAGTGGTCTTTGTCAGCTTTAACTAAAGTGACAAAAGGATGGTGTAGATACTAAAAGAGTAAACGTGACATTATGACATTATGAAGTGTCCTGACAATAAATGGAAATATGAATAGATATTAGGTAGGCTTACTTTGGGTAGTAAACTAGTATAGTTATTTTCACAAAATTGAATGTGCAATCTCAATACAATTATCTTTTACTAGAAACAAGTGAGCTGGCTTATATGAGATGTCCTCTGTGCCTGTGGTCAGTTGCAAAGTCGTGTTTTTATCTCAGCCTAGCATATCATTTACTAGAGTGTAGTGTCCTAATTTTAACTTTCTAATGTTTCACTCTAAGGACAGAAGTATGAATATTTTAATATTATTTTGTTTAGCTTTGAGATTACAACCTGAGTTAGAGATAATGTTAATAAAATGCTACAATGCAGGCTGAAAATGTACTGTATGTGTATATGCCAATAGCATTAAAAATCAGTTAAACATAGACAATGGGCTCCGCTGTAGCTGTGCTCCAGCTACACAAGATCAACATTTTTTAAATTTGTCAAAGTGTTTCTCACACCCACAGTGTGTGTGTGTGTGTCACAGAGAGAGATACCCACTTGCTCATGAGATAAAGCTGAGAGGGTGGGAGAGAAAGCGACATGTCCAGATGCCTTTGGCAGTCCTCGCACACTTTCACTGTGGACATGTTAGAGTTAAATGTTGATTTGAACTGACAGATCCAGGATCAGGCAAGCCAGTGGCCAAACCGGCTTGGTCAACTTGGCTGGCTGGCTGCCTGACTGAGTGGGTGGACCTTTTTTTCCACACACAAGGGTGGGGTAGTGGGAATCACTTTAGTACGGGCAGAAGTATCAGTGGTGTGATGCATGCTGACGTGGTCAACGCTCAGTGGAAGCTCTAGAGCAATTAAATGCACACACACACACGCACACACACACACACACACACACACACACACACACACACACACACACACACACACACACTTTGTCTCACACATTAGACGAATCCCAATGTCTCTCCTAAGCCCTGAACCTTCAAAGACATAACTAGTGAGAAGAATTTGCTCCATGATTTGGCTGATTTGTGCCAGATTCATCTGTAAGGGTTTAGGGATTAGGAGGGAACTGGGAATCAGCTAACGTGTATCAGACAAAACCAGGGCCCATGCTTGGGGGAGGGTTTGCATTAGGATTCAGCCACTGAGTTTTAACTGAATGGAGGAGGGAGTATTCAAGCCCAGGCTGAGAAAGCACATGCTGCCACATACTTGTAGTCTAAGGCAGGCACATGTTTGCCTTGAGGTCAGACCTAGAGGATTACATGTACAGTATATCATGGGGGACGCTAATGTCCATTTCACAAAACACAGTGTCCGGATAGCAGACACCAGAGACACTGCTCATAAACACTGGCCAAGAAATAAACATAGGATGCCACACTTGCTCAACAGCAGGTATTTTGCTGAAGGGGATCACACTAAAGTCCGAGGTGAGCGTTGTGAAATTAAATTGTTAAATCTGCATTGTGGTGTTTCCATAGAATAGGCCTAGCCAACTTTTGCTTTTGACTCAGCTTCAGTTTAATTTAATTTAATTTAATTTAATACAGCGATAGACAGATAAATAGAATGTGATAGAGGAGATATGTTCTAAGTTTGAAGCCACATATGCTTACACATAATAGGCTATACAAGGGAGCTTATTTGCACACAAAGGCCAAGTCTGTAAAACAAGGCCTCAAACTAGACAGATTTGACAGATTTCCTGGCACACGTTTTCCAATGTGCAAAAGTTAGCCGAGTTCAATAATTGCTGTAGGAAACTAGAGGAAACATATGGTCCATTGTTGTGTGCAGCACTCTGCCCCTAGCGAAAACCTTCCATGACAGAATGCATGTGTAGGTCATATAAATGCAATATGCATGATTGTTACCAGATAGGCCTATTAGGATTTGCTGTGTATATGGTGAGCACTGTGGTGATGGTGTGCTAGATTAGCATATGAACACGTATCAGGATATCTATAGAGAAACATATTCATTTATGCAGTTGCACTTATCATTTACCTTATCATTTAGAATGTTAAGGTGAGCCCATTCGTGTCAATAGAATTCTCAGCAACAGTGGCCACGATGTCATAATGGAGTTCTCAGTAAAGATTCCTTTGCTGCAATAAAACACGGGATGTGTGGCAGACTGAACTGAGCTAAAGCAACAAACATGCATTAGGCAGAGTCTATACTATTACAACACCAAGACAAAAGTGAACAGACAAAAGACATCAGACAAAAGTAAACAAACAAAGAGTATTCCAGGATCTACAAAAAGTGAGAAAAAGAAGAAAGAGAGGGTGATCATTTTGAGGCTGGTGCCTTTGACATTAATCACAGTGAAGGAATCCATGCTGATGTAGACCTCAACAGGATCAACAGAGCTATGAGTTCAAATGACTTTAAACCTTACAAGTGCAAGGGTCGGAGGACAAGGGAAGGAAAAGGACAGTGGAGAATTCCACCGTGTTGTGACAATGCGATTACTCGGACTATACGAGACAATTTTCCCACACATAAACATCCATTCTTTGACACCTGGGCTTTTGATGAGGGAGCCCCCACTCAAATTCAAGGTGAGTGTATGATAGAAAGGTTAATCAAGGTGAGTTTATGATAGAAAGGTTAATCAAGGTGAGTGTATGGTTACAGGCATATAGAGGAGGGCAGGTTGAGGAGTCAGGCCGTACTGAATGACCCAAGCCTATAACTATTGATAAATAGGCTACTTTTTATTATTTCAGTATTACCAGCATTTGTGTGCAAAATGTTTGTGGTCCCAATCAGATTATCTGATCTGATAAAAGAAGAAACCATCCACGGTGCACTGTTCTGACTGGGACTGAAAACAATTTGCCCTCCACTGAGTATCTGAGTAATGTAACATTTTTTCTGTTAAAGTATTTGCAGCAGCAGTAGTGTGCAAGTTCTCTTTTATCTGAACACAGCACAGTGAAGCACCCAACCATTTAGTGCCAGTCATCAACAAGTTAGAAATGAAATACAGAACTGAGAGACATGGAAAGTGGAGACATGGCTTTATATTACTAAAGGTTGGGACATTCTTGTAGGCTACTGTGGAAAGCAAAATGTTCTATAACTTTGTAAACACAACAACAACAACATTTTCTCCACTGCATTTTTAATAAAGCCAACTGCCAAGACAGAGTAGTGCTTCAACTTACAAAAAAAAAAAAAAAAAAAAAAAAAACTGGCATTGGAAGAATATTATAGTCCCAAATGCTGAATTTCATCAATTGCAGGGTATCTTATAGCCTACAGTACTGAAATGCGACAGACAGATGCATCCACTGCAAACTGTGAAAGTGGTGTTAATTTGTGATTTTACATTTTTACAGGCAAATTAATATGAGAATTCAGGAAATTCCAAAAGGCAAAAAAGGAAGAGTAGCCTGAACTACTGTAAACCCTAACCTTACATTATAATTCTTGACAATGCAGAAAAGCAAGTTAAAGCATGCTTTAGATAGCCTAAGCAATTTCATCAACCAAAAGTGATTGCAACCTCTACCCATTGTATACTAACTTTACACAATGCGAGACGTACGATTAAGCCAAAACTCGGCCTGACCCCCAAAATGGTTACCCAAGTGTATGCCTGGCTTAACAGAGTGGTTCAAGCAGACATTTTCTGTAAGTGTCAACAGTGATCCAGCTCTAATTAATGTCCAAAAATATGTCACACACACACACACACACACACACAAAGGCAAGGCTTTTCAAGGCAAACTCCAAACCAGAAAGCAGCCAGAAGAGGCTACCATCAAATGAAAGATGCAATGATAACACACAACAGGGCTGACTGCCTTTGATTAGAAATCAATTAGAGTTCCTTCACCGTACTTAATGCTAATTGGCTGAGGTGGTGGCTTTAATTAGCACATCTTTGTAGAGTCCCACCTACAATTGAGGATAAAATAGGAAGTGTTGAGAGGGACTTGTACTAAAATATTAGCCTTAAAAACAATATAGACTTTTGGCTTAATGCAGAAGCAAGGTTCTGCACAAAAATTAACTGTGTGTGTGACAGTGTAATGGTAAGGTTGTTGTTTTTTTTCTTTACCCATCTGAGATCTGTTTGTGTGCCTCCTTGGGGAATTGAATGTCAAAAGGTGCCTGTCCAATATCCTTAGTTTGGCTCCACCCCTTAAATTAGAAACACACCTGTTTCTGATTGTTCAACACTCATAAAGGACCCCAATTAGCACCTAAAGGCAATAAATGTGTGCTGGTGGGGAGTCAGTGTGTGTTTCTTCAAGAGTCAGGGAGGAGTAGGTGCTATTGTAGTGTCTAATAGAGCTGACTCTAATCTTGGTTGGTCTGTCTGTCAGTCAATAGCAATTGGATTAAGAGAATGGAAAGTATGAAAAAAGCTTCTGAAACTTGGAAGGGTGGATTGTAAACTACAATAAAAGTCTGTCGTTATGTTTTGGAGCATTACAACCTGAATTTCTTAAATATTGTAAGATTTGTCAGAAGTAGTGTTTTTTTTTTTTTTTTTTTTTTTTTTGTCAGACGTAGTTGTCTGATATTGAGCGGGAGGAAGCGACGTCAGTGCTGCGTTTGACTTTCGTTTTGTCAGAAGTGAAGTTCTGGGTATGTAGGATACATTTTGCATCCTTGTTGACAGCTTCGCTGAAGACTATGGAAACTGTACTCGACACCGAGTATAAACAAGAGACTGAAGTAGCTGTCTGCTTTTCTGCCAGCTCCGCTATAGAATCTTTGCCCAGGACCATGGCCACCGGTAAGGATCCTTTGTGACGCACCCCCATCCATGGCTTTACGCCGACCGAAAACAACAACCGAAACTTTGTTACGTTATGAATTTGGTGCTATGCTACTTTGGGATTCTAGAAAGCCAACTGAAAACACACTAAAGTCGCGGCGGACATTCGGGGTCATAGGGTAGCCTAATATAAAATACTAGCCTAATTTATTAAGGATGGACTTTGAAGCAACTTTTTCAAACCTAGTACTTTATCGTAGGTACACCTAGTTGCTATTGTAACTTACTGTGCAGTGGTATCTGCCTCCCTTCTTGGCAGGCTAACTCGTATTTCCGACGTGTGGAATGGGCCTATTTCACGCAGCCCAACGCAGGGTAGGCTAAAGTTATTTCCTGTGGTGCTAATGACAGCCAATAAGATTCTGAATTAGTGCACCAGAATTAATAACACCTGTGCATATCCTGTGACTTTTGGGGAAGATGGCTGCTGTGAAATAGGCCTATTGTTTTCGCCCAAAAAAGTATAGCCTAGGCTTACCTTTACAAACAGGTTGTGAAGTTGCTTATTTTAAGAAAATGAAATGCAACACTACAGGATTGCTCCCTATTTCTACAGCAGGAGTGTTGGCCAAAATATTGCTGATTTTCATGTCTGATGGCTTAAGCTTGTGCGCACAAGACAGGCGGCTATTTTCTTGCGGCTGTTTGAATTTCAGCCATTAAATTACTCAATATTCCAGATAGCTGTTTTGGACTTAGGTCTTACCTCGGCAGCACTGGACATCTGGAAATCTACTAGCCTAGGGTTGGCAGTTGTCTCCTGACCCACCCAGTTATTTTTACTACTGCAACATTAGCCCATATCTGAACAATAGTATGTCAAGCAGGAATTTAAAATGGTTAAAATGTTAGATTTTATGTAAACAACATTTAAGTGTACTGTTCTTCCTACTTACTCACCCATTCTCTCTCTCTCACATACACACACACACACATACTAAACATTATAGTGGCATAGCGTTTGAAAATGAAGCCTTTGTTAACTGGGCATTGCCGCTGTGTGTTTGAAACAGGCAGGAAGCGAGTGCGAAGGACACCAAGATCGAAGCTGAACAGCAAGAGCAGAAAACTACACCTGGCTGAGTTGCAGGCTACAGTCATACCCCAACAAGTCTCTGAAGGTTGGTGTGAATGAAATGATATGATGGGACTATATCTGAAATATCTTGGATTGAAATCGCATACATGTAGAGGTCTCATTAGGAGACATTTAGCCTAATTTATTCCTTATTCGTTCAGACAGACAGACACTAGAATGGAAGGGATACATTAGTACATTCATGCAATTATCATGGAAGAGGACAACATTTTGTGGACAAACTTGAGAGAACAAATGTCCATAACTATCTCTTTTAATCAATTCTGGTGTACCCTTTAGGAGATGAGCTTCTGAAGCATCACCTTTTGAAGATGCTGGTGACAGATCTGCTGCCCCTGACCACTGTCAAAGACACTGGCTTTCGAGCTTTCTCCCGTGCCCTCAACCCGACCTTTGACCCACCATCCTCTGCACTGTGGGTTCGCACCGAGCTCCTGAGCGTGTACGAGTACATCAAGACAGAACTGCTAAAGACGCTGGAGTCTGTACCAGAGGTGGCCCTGACAGCAGAGATGTGGACTCACGCTTCGGACGGTGTCTACCTGACGGTTAGCTGCCACTTCATTGATCGATTCTGGAAGCGTCAGAGTTGTGTGCTGGAGACTGCGCCACTGGGAACAGACAGGGACGCTGGCCATGTGGCTGAGCAGCTCCTCAAGACTGCCAACAGGTGGGGCATCGCCACGAAGATCAAGGTGGTCGTGTCCAACACGGTGAGCCGAGGCAGCATGACCGAGAGCTGCGAGGCCAAAGGCTGGACTCATTTGCGCTGCTTCGTCTGCACGCTGGACGTGGTGTTCCGAGAGGCGCTCGCCCTGCTCGACAACGACCCGTCGTGGCGTGCCTCGGTGCTGCTGCGCAAGTGCCGTGCCGTGGTGCGCTTCTTCCAGCAGGACCGCGACGCCCAGCGCCAGCTCCGCGCCAACCAGGAACAGCTGAAGACCAGCCCGCTGCGGCTCGTCCAGGCTGCCCACGAAGACGCCTGGCAGGACGTGGGTGTCATGCTCCAAAGGCTGGCGGAACAGAGGGGCGCCATCAACATGGTGCTCCTGCAGCGCGTCAAGGAGGACCTCTGGCTGAACGAGCGCGACGCGGAGAAGATCAGCGCCATGCTCGATGCCCTGCAGCCCCTCCGTGACCTGGCGAAGGAGATGATGGCGAGCGACGGGTACGAGTCGCTTTCCAACATCATCCCGCTCATCACCAAGCTGCAGAAGTCGATGGCGCGGCTGATGGAGGATGGCAATCAGGTGGCCCGCGCGCTGGCGGACGTCTTCGTCAGGCACTTCAGCCATGTGGGGGACAACCGGTGGATGTCCCTGAGCACTGCGTTGGACCCACGATTCAAGAACATCATACAGTTCAGCAGCAGAGCGCAGGCCATCGAACACAAACTCCAAGCGGAGCTAAAAGCTCTGTGCCCAAGTAAAGACGCCAGTGAATTTGGCACTTGGACGGACGAAGTGGACACCATGATTAAGGAGTACAAGAGCACGGTGACGAGAAATCAGAACCCGCTGGACTTTTGGAGGCTCCCAAGGAGACTAAAGAAGCTGAGCCCTATCGCGCAGAAGTACCTCACGGTCGTGTCGACCTCCGTCCCTCTCCAGAGGGCTTTCAACCCGGACATCTCCAGAAAGTTGCACCACAGCAGGTGTCACTTGGAGCCTGAAAATGTGAACTTGATGATGTTCCTAAATGGACACTGGTCCATCGAGAACAGCAGCTTTCCTGAGTCAGATTAAATTACTTCCATACTTTGTATATATGGAAAACCTGATTCAGCACAGTTCTGTGGATCAGTGCAATCAATGCCATACATTGCTGATACTGATAAAGGAGTCAAATGCAACATTTTTTTTTGTACACAAGTGGTTGAATTTAGAACAGAAAATAATATCAGGATATTTTAATAATACAGTAATAATATAAAATAAGACAATACAGCATTGTGATGTACAGTTTTTAAGATAATAGTGATTTATTGACACAGAACTACAGAAAAGTACCATACCTGAACAAACACTACCACCTAGTGGTAAAAAACCCCAGCAATAGAAAAATAATGCACTTGACTTTGGTATAGGGATAAATGGCAATAACTTAAACAGTAGCATTCAGTATATCACTGAAAACATGTTCATCATTATAAACAACCTACTGTAAACCAAGGTACAATGTATTTTTGGGAAGCTGTATCTCAACCTGAAGCTTTAATAAACTAAACAAAACAGTTGTTCACCAGTTTTACTCTAAAAAAAAAACTCTGACATTGATCACTAAAAAATATACAGCGAGGAAAGACCCATGAGCAAGCCTAGTGGTTTCTACCTTTTGCTGACAGACGTTGATCCCTCCAGTCCGGAGTACTTGCTCCAAAGTGACCTCGCAATGCGCTATGGTGGATGAACTCATGTTCTAGCTAGACGATACTGTTGAATCAAACAAAGCAGTCTTTCCCATTGTCTGGTAGAGACTTCCTTTAGTTAGATACAGAGAAAATCCACATTAGCCACTGAGACCTCTGTACATTAACTCCTGCCATCCAAACTGTCACTACTCAACATTACACAGCTGCATATCAGGCATAATTAAAAACTTACTGAAAATTTTACTTCCTGATGATGTCCACTGATGATGCCATGAAGAGGTATTCTGAATTTGGGACTAAAATTGAGAGGAATGTGAAACATAAGCCACTGCAGGATACTGCATTTAATTAACTAGATCAGTGGTTGTCAGATCCTGGGGGGTATTTGAATAAGTTCAAGAGGGTATGCAAAATAAATCTGAACAGGTTCTCAGCTCTTACCAGCATAATGTACAGGCACAGACTACATGTGGAAAAAGATCTTACGGAATTACGGAATTAATTCTGTATAACAGCACACATCGAAGGTTGTTATTTCTCTTATCACACGGCTGTCCATAAATAATGAATGTCAGTTTAAAATATAGGCCACAAAAGGGTGCAGCTAATTTATAAACAAATCTGTTCAGCTGTTGTACTACTTTCTTTTCAACTGTGGTTATCGCTAGTAACGGCTGATTCAATTGTAGCTGGCAAGTTCAACTGGCGTTTACTATCATTGCGTTGGCATGGTTACCATTCAAAAGAGCATTTATATAGAACGGCAATTAAGATCTACTTCCTAGGGGTGTAATATGAAGAATTACTGTAACGCACACCCTTGTAGCCAATCAGAATTCAGTGTTCCATTTCGCTGTGTGATAAGTACCAGTAAGTTTGCATTTTGTTTATAAAAGAGCAATAATAAAGGCATATTGATTGTTATAGCAAAGTGTCAATGGTGCAGAATGTATGCCTAGTCATTAAGGCATAGAGTCATGTGTCAGGGGTTACATGGCAGTTAAAAGTTTTGGGGGAAACCGAACTAGATACTATCAGTGTAGCTTTGATGACTTACTGGCTAAACTTGCAGAATGAGCCACGTGGGCAGAATCCTACGATGTAGTGCTGACAGAGAACTCCTGGAACATGAAACATTTCACACAGGGGTCCTAAGGGGAACCAATATGCAAAACGAACACTTCTTACATTCAGTACTCTATGTTACTGGAAAAGGTGCCATACTGTTGCCTGTATTTTGATGCCGGTGGTATGTGTAAGGCAAGGCAATTTCATTTATATAGCGCATTTCATACACATAGGCAGTTCAATGTGCTTAACATAAATGCAGTGGACAGTAAGAAAAATAAAAAATAAGATCACATAAAATAAGATAAAAAATAAAAATGACAAAGATAAATGAGGCAAAATAATGGCAGTGAAAAACAAAACATAGTACAGATAAAGTAAAAATATCAGTGGCCTACATGGTGTCTTATCAGTAGGTTTTTACAGATACGGTAGTTCTATCCCCAATTTTGAATCACCTACATAGGGTCCCTTCAACAGCTAGGTTACTACTAGGCCAACCAAAATAACCTACGAGGTAGTTTTCACTATGAATCACCTACGCAGAGGGTCTCTTCAACAGCTAGGTTAATACTATCAAATAACCTACCAGATAAATTTTATTTTAACTGTGAATCATCAGAGTCAGTGCTAAAAACAATATCGTCACATCAGTCTACACATCACTTTGGATCGGCCTTCCGCTTCTCCTCCTGATGCACACACTTATTGTCAGCCTAGAGTCCTCTCCCTAGATAAAATATGCACCATAGTTTGATGGACAGTAGTACATTTTAGCAAAACAGCTACTGTACAGAGGGTCTCTTAAACAGCTGGCTTACTACTATCAAATAACTGTAGAATATGTATTTGTAGTTGCCCCTGGCAACGTATACGATGGAGGACGTGACGTAGGCTTTACCGCCAGGTTAGGGGGACACAGTATGTTGAAGTAACGGTACTTTTGGAATCA